>JARBWK010000012.1:112816666-112866883 GCA_030556195.1 Anolis apletophallus | reverse complement strand
CTGACTAAAATTCCCCATTCTCTGCTTGGAACTGGAATATATGGCAGTGTGGGCTGAGATAACCCAGTTCAAAGCAGATAATGTGAGGTTTTCTGCCTTGATCGTCTGGGTGCTATGGCTGTGTGGAAGGGCAGCTGTGAGCCTAGAGAGGCTTTCAAACCTCCAAATGGACCTCCAATTCTTCTCTGTCAAGGAGGGCTGAAGCCTCGCCATCCTACATCTCCCAGGACTCCATTGCACTGAGCCAGGGCAGTTCAAGTGCTGTTGAGCTGCATTGCTTCTACAATATGGATGCAACTGTAGTCATTGGAACAAACAGGCAATTCTGGAAGTTCAATCAATATGGAAGAAATGACATCAAACATTAGCATCCAAGATATTTTCATTATATAGACAGTCTCCAACTTACAAAGAAGATCGGTTCTGTAGGTTTGTTCTTAAGTTGAATTTATTTGTAAGTTGGAATAGGTACATTTGTTAAGTGTAGCACCAGTCATACATACATACATACATACATACATACATAGATAGATAGATAGATAGATAGATAGATAGATAGATAAGCTTTGGAAAGCATAGGGAAGGGTGAACACCCCTATGGCTTTCTCTCTGTGCCCTTGTTCAGAAGCTTCCATGGAGACCCCTTTCCCCCATGATAATACCTCTTCCAGAAGGGAATTTCTCTTTGAGGGGAAGATTTCTGTCACTCCTTATTGTCTCACCCCCGTTTGTAACTATGAGTCATTTGTAAGTTGGATGATTGTAACTCGAGGACTGACTGTATATGAAATCTGTACTGGCACCCATCCTATATTTTGTCACAGAGGAAGCCCGTACCCGATTGAACCACAACTGGGTAGCCTATCGAAATAGCATGTTTACATCTGACGATGCATATGTAATATGGAAGAAATCAAATGAGACATGTACAAAGTGGAACTCTACAATGGCAAAGATTGACAGTGACGAATTAGAGGTAAGTAGAACAGGCCGTCCTTTAGGACCCTGCAAAAGTAGCCATCGTAACCATCTGTTCCTCTCCCTCTCCTTCCTGGACAGAAGCAAGGCTCAGGGGCGGTTTTGCAAGGACCCCAATGCAGGGCTGCTTCAAGGCTGCTTTTCATTTAGTGGGGGCTTGGATGTCAGTTCCCCGTGTCCTTGGCCACGTGCAGAGGTGCTGCCTAGAGGCAGTCAAAAGTAGTTTGGTGGGTTGGACACTTCTGGATGCTTACGGACCACCAAGCTTGTCTTGCACAGAAGTGGCATGTAGACACTAGGCCTGGTTAGGTTTTTCAGGCTCTGAAAAGCCTTTTTCTTTGATTTTGTGTTGCCTTATTCCTGTTGGCATACCAGGCTCCCTGTTATCAGGCACCTATCACTATGTAAAGCGGTTTTCTTTGATTTTGTGTTGTCTTATTCCTTTTGGCATACCGGGCTCCCTGTTATCAGGCACCTAACACTTTGAAAAGCCTTTTTCTTTGATTTTGTGTTGTCTTATTCCTGTTGGCATACCAGGCTCCCTGTTATCAGGCACCTAACACTTTGAAAAGCCTTTTTCTTTGATTTTGTGTTGTCTTATTCCTTTTGGCATACCGGGCTCCCTGTTATCAGGCACCTAACACTCTGAAAAGCCTTTTTCTTTGATTTTGTGTTGTCTTATTCCTTTTGGCATACCAGGCTCCCTGTTATCAGGCACCTAACACTTTGAAAAGCCTTTTTCTTTGATTTTGTGTTGTCTTATTCCTTTTGGCATACCGAGCTCCCTGTTATCAGGCACCTAACACTTTGAAAAGCCTTTTTCTTTGATTTTGTGTTGTCTTATTCCTTTTGGCATACCAGGCTCCCTGTTATCAGGCACCTAACACTTTGAAAAGCCTTTTTCTTTGATTTTGTGTTGTCTTATTCCTTTTGGCATACCGGGCTCCCTGTTATCAGGCACCTAACACTTTGAAAAGCCTTTTTCTTTGATTTTGTGTTGTCTTATTCCTGTTGGCATACCAGGCTCCCTGTTATCAGGCACCTAACACTTTGAAAAGCCTTTTTCTTTGATTTTGTGTTGTCTTATTCCTTTTGGCATACCGGGCTCCCTGTTATCAGGCACCTAACACTCTGAAAAGCCTTTTCTTTGATTTTCTGTTGCCTTATTCCTTTTGGCATACCGGGCTCCCTCTTATCAGGCACCTAACACTTTGAAAAGCCCTTTTCTTTGATTTTGTGTTGCCTTATTCCAGTTGGCATACCGGGCTCCCTGTTATCAGGCACCTAACACTCTGAAAAGTCTTTTTCTTTGATTTTGTGTTGTCTTATTCCAGTTGGCATACCGGGCTCCCTGTTATCAGGCACCTAACACTCTGAAAAGCTTTTTTCTTTGATTTTGTGTTGCTTTATTCCAGTTGGCATACCGGGCTCCCTCTTATCAGGCACCTAACACTCTGAAAAGCCTTTTTCTTTGATTTTGTGTTGCCTTATTCCAGTTGGCATACCGGGCTCCCTGTTACCAGGCACATAACGCTCTAATAGCCTATTTCCTGTGATTTTGTGGTGCCCTATTGTGGTTGGCATACCAGGCTCCCGGTTATCCAGCACAAAATGCTGTGAAAGCCCTGTTTCCTATCTTTCTTGGTGTGCAAGTTGTACTTTGGCTTCAGATATGAGACTTTCTGTTGAGAGCAGCTCAGGACGTAAGGTCCCTGCCTCTTCGCTACATGGTTCCAGAACACACAGGGGAGGAAGGGGTCCGCACATCACTCTGCGGAGCGTGCCACCACTAGGGCTGCAGAGACCACTGCTTCTGCAAGCACTGAGAGAGCTCAAACTTCTGCCCATGCCCCAAGGGAAGATGATGTTATTGTGGTGTTGGCAGAACAAAACACGGAATATGCTTCCGAAATATCAACTTCCTCCTTGGATCACAGCGATCCGGAGGAGGGCTGCTCGCAGGAGATCCAACAATGTTTCCCCCCAACCTCAGCTATTCCCGAGAGACTGGCGGAGATAATCCCGCCACTCCATTACTTTTGCGTCGTTTGAGAGGGCCCAAGTTCCTGCTCTGGGATCACTTCACAGTCCATTCTCAGAAGCCCAACGTGGCAGTTTGTAGGCGTTGCGGCAGGACCATCAGCAGGGAGAAAGACTTGCGGCATCTTGCAACAAGCGGCCTAAGGATGCACATGAAGAGGTATCACGCTACTACAAATGTTGATGCAATTGATACCGGAAGCACCTGCAGCAGTACCCAGAGTACCTCGCCTACACTCGCCAAGCAGCCTACGATGGAAGCTTGGTCCTTTCCCGTGGGCAGGGTGAGAACAGGGGTAAAGGAGCCATCCATGAAGGAGATCACACGGTGCCTGGCAGAGATTATGGCTCTCGACCACCAGCCCTTCCATATGGTGGAACGGGAGTGCTTCTGCCAATTGATGGTGCTCCTGGTACCACGGTAGAAGATCCCGACTTGCCATACTTGCTCCAGGACTCGCCTGATCCCCAGGGTCCAAAAAAGGCTTTAAAGATAGGACAAAACAAGCTTTGACCCTGGGAACAGAGGTTAAGGTCTTCCCACATGCAGGAAAGCCTTGGATCTCTATGAGAAAGAGCACAGGACTCAAAATAGGGGAACCAAACAGGTTTATTAGTTTACAATCAGTAAAAAAAACGGATGCTTCAAAAGCTTGAGTTGGTTGCAAAGTCCTTATACGAAAGGGAGTCTATCACTATGCCTATATGTACAGAGTGACGATACCTCTATGAAATCCAAGGCGTTCCGTTGTCCTCTGGCTTGCAAAGTTCTGTAGCAGGCCCCAAATCCACAGCCTCTGGCGAGAAAAGGTTTCTCCTATGCACTGAAGATATGGTTGAAAACGTAGGCAGACAGTAGGTGAAATAAGATTGCTTTTTCCCAGCAACCTAACTTCCAGCCTTGCTTGTCCGTGATACCTCTGAAAAGTGAAGCCAGAGAGGAAATCCAGCCCCTAGGTGAACTCTGGTAAAGGGAGGAGTTCAGGGCAGGTCACCAGGTTTGGAGCCAGAATGCAGCTCCTCCCCCAGATAAGCACACGGCAGAACAAAGAAGCACATGGCAAGACACAGGAACTGTGAAACAAAGAGCCGTGCAAGTGGATGGCAAACCAAATACAGATAAATACAGCCCCCTAGGGGGCGTCTCAAGAACCATCATTCCTGCTTTGTACGAGGGATGCAAGGAACGCGTGAAAATCTTGCTGAGTGCTTCACAATCCAGCCACTTCCACTTCACCTCGGACATTTGGTCCTCTGTGGGAGGATGCCATTCCTAGCTGTCCCTCACCGCTCACTGGTGGGAGAAGGAGTGAAGCCTCGCGTCGGGTCATCGCTGGGTCCTGCTGGCTATGGAGGTGATAGACCAGGATCACAAGGCTGACACCATCTGCGGAATCTTGCAAGACATGATGAGGGACTGGATGCAGCATACTGCAAACTTGGGGTTCATGGTCACCGAAGCCGGGAAGAACATGATAAGAGTAGTGGATAGGGCCGACTTTACCAACGTCACCTGCCTGGTGCACTTACTCCAGAACATGGTTAAAAATGGCTTTAAGGGCCCCGAAAAACACAGCATCGCCCCATCACGCACCTGGTCGAGTTCTGCCACAGAGTCACTGACTTTTTCCACCGCAGCACCAAGTCCACCCATCTGCTGCGTGACAGGCAGGCCCTGGAGGGCCTACCGCAACACAGGTTGCTCCAGGATGTTTCCACCTGCTGGAACTCTACCTACAAGATGCTGGCCCGCATGGTGGAGCAGCAGAAGGCCGTCCACAGCGTCTCGCTGTGGGTCGCCACCCTAATGAACACGCTGCTCCCAAACAACCAGGAGTGGCTGACATCTCTCAGATTGTCCAAGTTCTCAGGCCTTTCAAAGATGCCACTGACACTCTTTCTGCCAACACTGTCCTACTTAGCCAGGTGCTCCCTGTCATCTTACGGCTGAAGAAGCACTTAACGGACACGCTCGGGGGACAGAGTGCGGTGCTCTCCCTGACCGGGGCCCTGACTCCACAGGTCCAGGAGGTGATCAGGAAGTTGCCCCTTGCCGTCCGCAAAACGTCTCGAGCCGCTGATGGAGAGTAAGACTCATATGCTGGCAGCTCTCTGCGATCCTCATCTCAATGACACCATTTGCCTCAATGAGTTGATGAGGTGGAAGGCAGAGCTTATCACGCTCGTGGGGGAGGCATACAACCAGAAGGTGGGGGACCTCCCTGCTCAAATCGCAACACCCGCTTCCCGGGGGAACCCCAGCAGCAGCGCCATCGCCGCTTCCAACACCTCCGTCCTGCCACCCCAAAAAGCTCCAAAGAAACTCAGGGTGGAAACGCCGCGCCAGGATGCTTTCATGAAGGAGGCTTTTGCCTTGCTGTCAGAGGAGGGAAATTCTTTGGCGGCCCAAGCAACTCGCCCAAGTCTTCCGTGAACCGTTACTTCGAAGAGCCTCAAGAGGATTTCTCCAGCAATCCCTTAGCTTACTGGTCTACCCATTCCCACCAGGGATGGCCGGATCTTGCAAATGTCACCTGCAAGTTCCTCAGCTGTCCACCAACCAGCGTCCAGAGAGAAAGGGTCTTCAGCCTGGCAGGAGATGTCACGACCCTTCAACGAAGCTCACTGGAACCCCTTGCGGTGGAGAAGCTGGTCTTCCTGAAAGCCAACCTGCCCATTTTTGGCTCTCCAGAGTTTGAATTCAGTGCCCCCACCCTCCCGTAGATCACTCTTTGTAATCAATACATGTTTTCCATTGAAACAGCAACATTGCTTTGTTATCCCTATTGTCCTGTTCGGCAGCCCTGAGCCGGAATTATCAGCTGCAACACCGAGAGCCCAGCTGAGAGGGAAGGAGCCCATTGACAACTATCAGAACCGTCCTGGCCCAGCTGATGCGAGCATTGGAGAAGTATCTGATGGTAATCATAGGGCTACTCCAATCCTGCCCAGTGGTGGCGAAAAGATAACTGTTGGTGAGGGGCAGACTCTGGCCAATCGGCACCGCAGGAGGAGCAGGCCAAAGAAATTTGGGTCAAGGACCTTCTGGGAGCCGGGCTATGGTCCTAAGGGCAACGCGGCTGGCGTGTTGTGCTCCCTCCAAGGACGGTCTTATAACAGCTTGACCCCAGATCAAACCGGGAACCATCCCGGCTCAAAAAGGACCTTAGATGATCCTGGGTGTTTAAACCTAGACTCTAAGATTGCCATCCAAAGTGGCCAGTTACGTATCCCGGCTGAAGTTAGCTTTACACCTGCTCTAAACTGGCATCAGGCATAAGGCCAGCCATGGGGTGTCTCCTTTTCAGAGGGTGGGTCGAAGACCAGACACCTAGATATTCCATCAGGAGATGAAAAGCAGGGACATGGCATACCAGTGATCTCGGGGAGGGGTAAAAGGGACGGTAGGCGTAGGCCATATGAGAGAAGGAGTTGGAGTCGGAGAAGGACTCGATCTTCTTCTGACCTACGAGCTATCCCCAGGCACACTGTTGGTGAGGCTCCAAATATCTCTTCTCCGCCTCTGGTACTAGTGAATGCTAGATCCGTGCGTAATAAGACCATGACTATCAGGGACTTCCTTATAGGAAAGAACATAGATCTAGCCTGCATTACGGAAACATGGCTGCAGGAGGGGGATGAAGTCCTGACGCACGAGCTAACATCTCCGGGCTACATTGCTAGTTACCAGATGAGAAGGAAGGTGGGGTGTTCTCCTTGAGAGTAACTGAAGTAAAGCAGGGAACGTCTGTATATCCAAATCAAATTCTTTATTCTTGTTTCATCAAAATAAATTGATTCAAAATCATCACAGTATTCGTGGAATCAAGGTGAATACATGTTGCAAATGTAGAAGAATCCAACTTCCGATCAAAACATCCCAAGGCAATAAAGTAAATAAATGCGGAACATTCAACAATCAGTATATAATCCGGGATGGAGAGGAAGGGTGCGGGTCGACGGTCAGAATGAGGCCTTGCCGTTTCGCCTGTATAGGCTTCGTCTGGACCCGAGGGGTAACAATATCCACAAAGAACAACAATTCCACTGGTCCGGGAAGTCTAGTGGATAAATATACAAAATATAAGTATAGCAATATAATCATATGCATCAAATCTTTGCGTTCCAAATGGAGAACAACACCAAAAAGGACACCAGGCTCTGAAAAGAATACATACCAATGTATCATTATAAATCATATAATCTTGTTTATGGTGGACGCAGCCACCAGCGTATTCCAACGCCCGGACAACAAAGCAAAGAAAGAGGCCGGTTTAAATGTAAAAGACATCATCAGGTGGAAGGTGGTAGGTAATTAAGGATAATTACATAAGAATCTCATTGAGGGTTAAACGGTCATTGAGCCCCAAGGGCAATTCGAAGCAGAGGGCCGTAATCCAGAAGCATTCCCGTCTGCGGAGAGTTAGTTTGATGTCTTGATGTGGTTGTGGAGCGATCCGTTCAAGAACTATTACTTTGAAATTCTCAAAATGATGCAGTTGTTTAAAATGGCTGTACAGAGCTGAGGATTCATTGCCAGTCCTAAATCTTGAACAGTGTTCCTGAATTCTCAGTCTCAATTCACGCCCAGATTCCCCCACATAATATTTGGAACAATCACAAATTAGACAATAAACGATATTCTTAGAATTACAGGTAGCCCCCGAACGAAGTGTAAAGGTACGTTTGTTGCAACCGTTTAACCCTCAATGAGATTCTTATGTAATTATCCTTAATTACCTACCACCTGATGATGTCTTTTACATTTAAACCGGCCTCTTTCTTTGCTTTGTTGTCCGGGCGTTGGAATACGCTGGTGGCTGCGTCCACCATAAACAAGATTATATGATTTATGATGATACATTGGTATGTATTCTTTTCAGAGCCTGGTGTCCTTTTTGGTGTTGTTCTCCATTTGGAACGCAAAGATTTGATGCATATGATTATATTGCTATACTTATATTTTGTATATTTATCCACTAGACTTCCCGGACCAGTGGAAGACCGGTCCCACGCATCAGGCCAGGCACACCCTGGACTTGTTCTTCGCGGCCGGAATCCAAGTGGTCCCAACCTCCATTATAGAGGTTCCATGGTTGAACCCTTGTGTCCTGGAAGTCCGGCTAGAGCTGGCCACCCTGCCCTGTAAGGGTGCCGAACCGATTATGGTTCACCTGAAGAGACTTATGGAACCCACAAGGTTCCTGAATGCTCTGAGGGACATGGAGCTCACCAGCGACTCGGTCGACAGGCAAGTGGAACTCTGGAACACCTGTCTTACCGCTGCCTTAGACGAGATCACCCCCAGACGCTCTCTCACCCCCCGCAGAGCCCGCTCACCTTGGTTTACTGAGGAGTTGCGAGTGATGAAACGGAGGAAGAGACAGCTAGAGGACGTGTGGCGAGATCTCCGAGACGGAGCTCCAAAATTAGCTTATAAACAATTTAAAGATGTTTATGAGGAAGCTATCAAGGAAGCCAAAAAGGTTTACTATTCTTCCTTGATAGAGTCGGCCAGTTCACGCCCAGCTCAACTTTTCAAGATAAATCTTTGACATCAATTCCGTCTGTCCTAAATGATAGGGATTTGGCTCCTTCAGCTGAGGCTTTTCAGAACTATTTTGTCGACAAAATTTCGAATCTCCGCCGGGATATCCTAGCCACAATTGATACAGTAAGTGAGCTCGAGACTCCGCCGCCACTCGATGGGCCCACCTTCACCCGCTTCCAACTGTTGGACGCAGCAGCTGTCGATAAGTTACTTGTTGCAGCTAGACCAACCACTTGCTCCCTCAATCCGTGCTGCTCCTGGCTTGTTAGATCTTGCCGGGAGGGGTTACGAGACCCCCTGGGAAAGATTATCAACAGCTCCCTTGAGCAAGGAGTGTTCCCAGGGGGTTTGAAAGAGGCCATGGTAAGACCGCTGCTGAAGAAGCCGAATTTAGACCCTTCGGCTCCCTCCAATTACCGTCCGGTTTCCAACTTGCCGTTTTTAGGCAAGGTAATTGAGAGGGCAGCAGTGGATCAGCTGCAACGGTTCTTAGATGACACAGCTGGACTAGATCCCTTCCAGTCCGGCTTCCGTATTGGGCATGGGACGGAGACCGTGCTTGTCGCCATTACAGACCAACTTCGCCGCCAGCTGGACCATGGCGGGTCAGCCCTGCTTGTGTTGCTAGATCTCACGGCAGCGTTTGACACAGTAGACCATGCATTATTGGCCCACCGTTTAGCCGTGACGGGAGTTAGGGGGGCCGCCCTTAAATGTGTGACCTCCTTCCTCCAAGACTGGGGACAACGAGTAGAGAGGGGGGAGGAGGTATCTGGGAGACGCCCATTAAGTTGTGGGGTCCCCCAGGGAGAGCCATCCTCTCCCCTTTATTGTTCAACATCTACATGCGTCCGCTGGCCCAGCTGGTGCGCGACTTTGGTCTGGAGTGTTATCAGTACGCCGATGACACCCAGCTTGTGCTGAGAATGGACGACAAGCCAGATACCGTACCCAATTGTTTCCAGCAATGCCTAGAAGCCATGACTGGATGGCTGCGTTCCAGCCGGCTGAAGGTGAATCCATCGAAGACGGAGATCCTATGGTCTGGTCAGCCTGGGCTGGATGAGTGCCGGTTGCCTAACCTGGATGGCGATCAGCTAAACCCGTCATCCTTGGTAAAAAGCCCAGGGGGTCAATTGGACCCATTGGGTAATGTCAATTAGGGATCACCCACGTCGTTTTTGTTGACCATGGAGGCCCAGGTCTCCATGGTCAGCAATCATGTCATCAGCAATCCCAGTTTTCCACCTACGACAAAGGCTGCCAGGAGGTGACCTGGCCCCCCAGGCTGATTGTCCAGGAATGACCTGGCCAGGTTGGGAACATGTCAAAGCTCAGGTTCCCCAATCCTGCAGTTGACCATGGAGGCCCAGGTCATCTCAGCAACAGTCATTTTTCCACTAGAGGCTACTGTACTTGTCCAGGAATGACCTCTACATAGGTCCTTCTACTTGTCTACATAGGCCTTCTCTTGTCGACAATCCGGAAACTCAAGCTAGTGCAAAATGCTGCGGCTCGCTTGCTGGTGGGAGCATCAGCACGAGAGCATGTTACTCCCATCTTACAGCAATTGCACTGGCTACCAATCGAGTACCGAATTGTCTTCAAGGTGTTGGTTTTGACCTTTAAGGCCTTGCATGGTCTAGGGCCAGTGTACCTGAGGGACCGCCTTACCCCGTATGTTCCCCCGAGGTCATTGCGCTCGGAAGAGCGAAATTTATTAGCTATACTAACAATCCGCTCCTGCCATCTGTCTACCACCAGGCAACGAGCCTTCTCAGTTGCTGCCCCGGCACTATGGAATATATTGCCGGATGATGTCCGTGCCATTGTTGAGCTCGTCCCATTTCGGAGGGCATGCAAAACCATCTTGTTCAGGCTTGCCTTTAATTGAATTCCCGGATATGTAACCGCCCATTGTTTATTGCTTATAACATCTTATGCAATTTTATCTACTGTTCGTGTTTTATTGCTATTGTTGTACACTGTGTGTTGCTTGGTTGTATGTGAACCGCCCCGAGCCTGCCGGAAGGAGCGGTATACAAGACCGAATAAATAAATAAATAAATAATGGTGGGTTAATTGGTATGCCACTTCTCCTTCTGGTGTATCCTTACGTTAGTTCAAGACTTTGGTCCCTTGTTAAACAAGGCAGGATTGTGATCCTTCTTTTGGATCTTCAGCAGTCTTCAGCAGTAGCACCTTTTTTTGGTCCTCAACTCCTGGAGTCATTGCTTTGATACCAAGGAACGGTGAAATGCTGGGAACTCATACTACTATCTATTCTATCCCATCCCCTATTCTCTTTCCCCATTAAATGCATAACACTGACCGCATCGTGTCTGAATGAAAAGTCATTGGACGCACTGAGCCTCTTCTGTTTTGGATCCTTTGGCAAAGATTTACATAGAAAAGTAAATACACAGCACTGCCTTTGCTCAATCCTAAATGTACACTGGACTGACTATGTGACGAACGTTGCTGTCCTTGAGCAAGCAGGGATCACCAGCATTGAGACCATGATATTGAAAACACAGCTGCACTGTGCAGGGCATGTCTCTAGGATGGAGGACCACCGCCTCCCAAAGATACTACTCTATGGTGAATTCGCCACGGGTCAGCGCAAGAGAGGCGCCCCAAAAAAGAGATATAAGGACTCCTTGAAACAACATCTCAGGCTCGGCCAGATTGATCACCAACAATGGTCCACTTTGGCCTCACATCGGGAGGCATGGAGATGCACTATCCATAATGCTGCGGCCGCTTTCGAGAAGACACGCCAAATGGGTCTCAAAGAGAAACGACAACACAGAAAGAACCGAAACTTGGAAACAACATCACCCAAGGAAACTTTCTGCTGTGCTTTCTGCAACCGGACTTGCCTATCTCAGATTGGCCTTCTTAATCATCAACACGCTTGTAAAAAGCGTGGGATGAGTCCTTCCTAAGAATCTTCGTTTGTGAAGTAATGCCAGAGAGACATAGAAAAGTTACACATGCGCCAATATTCTTACAGGGGTTGTTTAGAGAATCTCTTTGGCTCCTCAAACCATGATTCCCCATTACCCATGGTAGGCGTGGAAAGTAACATCTTAAGTTGATAGGGCTGAAATGTTTATGCATCGTCCACACTATGGGGACGTGCTAATGGCCTGAGGTTATGTAGAGTCACCAAAGTGGGGGGGGGTCCTCCCTTGTCCCCCAGGCCCTCTCCACAGTTCCCTTTTTAACTTGTCTCCTTTTAACTGCCCACCATATATCCCTTCTTGGGAAAGGGGTGCATTGGCGATCCTTCACCAGCATTGAAGGTTGGTCCTTTCATGTTCGGATCACGGTGTCTTCCTTCCTTCCTTCCTTCCTTCCTTCCTTCCTTCCTTCCTTCCTTCCTTCCTTCCTTCCTTTTTTAATGCAGGTTTTCAGGATCCAATGCATCCTCGTTAAAGGATTTCAACTGGACTCATTCTTCCTCTTCGGAGTCTTGGAGGACCCTGATTCCCCGTGCCATTAATTCCTGGCAGTAGTTTATGTCACTTTGGACGACGTAGTTGGGGAGGACTCGATGCCAATTACAGGGCCACGAAAGAGTTCAGTATTGTTATTTTTCATCAATACCTCCTCCAGGGGTCTGAAAGTCCCGCCATGCACGGGGCGGGCGAGCGGCCAATGCTGCAGGGAATCTTTGGGGTGATTAAAAATCAAATAATGGAATCTAATGATAAATCAACACAGTCACAGAATGGAAGGACCATGGCAGGTGCAGAGTGAGCTATCAAAAGTTAATCGGGTAGACCTTTGACTACGGAATACGTAGTCGCAACCCATTTCCCGCTCATGGAGGGGGTGTTCCCGGAGGCAGTGGCCCGCCATTCACAGGGATGCATTTCTGCCAACGATGAACAAGGTTTCTGAAACCGTCATGGAAGAAGTCTGCAACCCATCATGCACAGATCTTCCGAAAGCCAAGCAAAGCAATAATGTGACCCACACATTCTTGTGAAATGCTGATTATGCTTGAAATGTCTCTCTGAGTTAATACGGCGATCATCCTGAATCAATCTGTCAACCTTTTGCTTGTGAAAATCGGCAGTTGCTGTCACAGGACGTCCAACTCTTTGTTTGTTATGCAAGTCAGATGTTCCCACCTCAACATCTTTAAACTTACAATGCACAGTACTCACATCAACACAATCACAATAAACAGCTTGCATTCTCTGATGAATCTCCTTTGGGGTGACGCCTTCTGCTGTCAAGAATTCAATGACTGCACGTTGCTTAAGTTGCACTGACCGGCCGTCTGCGTAGAGTTCCATTCTTCGCACTTTAACAACACAATCGTTCAATGCTAAGGCTTCCCGCCAAAATGGAACTGTAGAGGAGAGTCTACTGAACAAGCCAGTACCTGCCACATACTGACCACTAAGTACCACCGCATACTGCCATCTGTTGAGGAGTTACGAAGGTGGAGGCATTCCTTTTCATTCAACCCTCATATTTAAAACATTGATAATCTGCCCTTCTCATCCCAAAGAGGACTCAGGGCAGAGCACAGCATACAAATGGTAAACATTCAATGCCAGGGCATAAATAAATTATACACATACATAAACATTAAAATCATTTATCTCAACATTAAAATCCACTGCTTAAAGCTGTCTCAATCATCCAGATCAGGGCTGTCCAACTTCTTTTGGCCCAAGGGCCCGAGTTCTGGTCACTGATGACCTGGGGGCCGCAGCGGGGGGGGGGGCGCTCCTGACGGCGCGCTGACGTCACCACGCCTGACGTCACCACGCCGGCGTCCTGCGCAGCCCGCCCCTTTTCGGCGAGGCTTGCTGACGTCACCAAGCCCCGCCGAAAAGGGATGCCGCGCTTGGTGACATCAGGCGTGGTGACGTCAGCACGCCGTCAGGAGCGCCCCCCCCCCGCCTCCCTCCCTACAGTTACAGCCAGGGCGGCAGAAGCGGCAATTTCTCCTGGTTCTGCTGCCCCGGCTGAGGCTGTAAGAGGGAGGGCAAAGCTGAGGAGGGCTCCCCTTGGCCCCTCCCTCCCTCCTACAGTGACAGCCAGGGCGGCAGAACCGGCGATTTCTCCCGGTTCTGCTGCCCCGGCTGATGCTGTAAGAGGGAGGGCGAAGCTGAGAAGGGCTCCCCTTGGCCCCTCCCTCCCTCCTACAGTGACAGCCAGGGAGGCAGAACCGTCAATTTCTCCCGGTTCTGCTGCCTCGGCTGAGGCTGTAAGAGGGAGGGCGAAGCTGAGGAGAGCCCTCCATGGCCTCTCCCTCCCTCGACCAGTGAGTCAGGCCGGCGGAACCGGTGATTTTTCCCGGTTCTGCTGCCCCGGCTGAGGCTGTAACAGGGAGGGCGAAGCTGAGGAGAGCCCTCCATGGCTTTGCCCTTCCAGCTAAAGGGACACACCAGCCTCGGAAGCGGGGAAATCGCTGCTTCTGAGGCTGGCGTGTCCGTTTAGCAAGAAGGGCAAAGCCAAGGAGAGCCCTCCATGGCTTCGCCCTTCCAGCTAAAGGGTCACGCCAGCCTCCTCCTCCGTCCCGCCTCTCCCCCCCGGCGCTCCGATTGGAGCGCCGGGGGGGAGAGGCAGAACGGAGTAGGCGCGCCTATGGAGGAAGTAGGGAAGCGCGTCCTTTCCTCCCCTTTAGGCCCACCTCCTCCCTCCCTCCCCCCCCGGCTTTCCCGATTGGTGCGCCGGGGGGAGAGGCGAGACGGAGGAAGAGGAAGGGAGCGGGCGGGGCTGGGTGACCAGCAGCGCCGGGAAGGAGGAGGAGGCCCTCCCCCTCGCTCCCTCCCGCTCCCTCCTGGCTCCCTCCCTCCTCCCTGCCACGCCTCCTCCTCCCCCCCCCCCCGGCCGCCATTTTTAAAAATATATATTTTAAAAAATTCTTTCAGGAGGGTAGCGGGGGCCATGTTCAACAGGCTGGGGGGCTGTGTACGGCCCGCAGGCCACCTGTTGGACAGCCCTGATCCAGATCATAGTTGGCATGGTAAGGTTTATTGGTGCCTTATTGCACTATTCCAAAGACATGGTCCCACAACCAAGTTTTTACCATCTGTTCCGTCTTCCAGACATCTGTTTGCATTACCTCATAGTTAGAAGGAAAAAGCATCCTTTGCAGTTTTTTCCTGGGTCCATTGCAGACTCAGTGGCACCCTGTTAGTTAATCATTTACAGGTTTGCAGCCAGTTTTGCAGAGCTTTCTGCTTGAGCCTTGCAAAATGTATCCCTTTGGTTTGGGGCCCGCCCCTTTTTTCCCCAGGGAATGTTCTCCATTTTGAGATCCCTCTTCAGTCCTTCTCAGGCTGAAGAAGAGATTAGATGTGCTTGGCCAGTCAGGTTAACTGTGTATAGGCCACCGTAAGTACTGCTTGACCAACTGAATGCTTGACTTACTGAATCGCTTGACGGCTGGAGTTAGGTAGGCTAATGATACCTCCCTGTGGGGCAACCCTGAAAGATACTGTGGTCTACGGTATTTTTGCCAAACCTCCACATTCCTTTCTGGGGGTCCTTTAGTTTAACAGAAATAAGACTAGGAGTCTTCTCCCAAGTTAGGTAAATCTTAAGCATAGATACACTGTGACTTTCATAGGTACTAACAATAGTGTGAATACATTCTATATATTTTCCAATATGTATATCATGTCTTAGGAATATCAAATTCTATCTTCTAACATGCAAGAGGCAGGTCTGTGTCTTTTCTCTAAAAGCAGCTTACAGCAATAGAGATAACTAGGATTCATCTTGCACAGATCCATCATGAGGCCCACTCTTGACCTGTCAACAAGGAGAGAGATAGGTACCAGGATTCTTTCCCCGCTCTTGCTGTGCCTGTTGTCTTGCTATCTTGATACAGAGAGAGAACTTGATTTTTCTAACATCTCATTGTTTCTAATAAGTATATTCAATATGTATTAATATATATATATTTTCATCATGTCTTCATCAGTTTAAACATCCTCTGCTTAACTCATTATGAAAACATCTTTGTTAACATCCTAAATACATTTGTCATCATTGCTACTCAATACTCAATACTACAATTCACTTCTGACTTAGTCTCTTGTAGTTCCACAGACTCATGTTATATGTTACATCTTTAATATCTTCTTGCACATACATTGTTACAATCACTTAAAGCATCTTTATTGTTACATTCTGTTTCGCCTATCTTCACTTCAAACACATCTTCAATTCATAGTGTCAATAATTAACCATTTTTGAAACGTTTACCTTGGTAAAGTCAATCTTTGTTGGTCTTGTGTGTTGATTTGTTGATTTGGAACCTTTTCTCAACTGACTAAGGGAAAACATTCGTTTCACTCTCATATTCCATCCTCCTGCTGATTCACTGATCCACCGCATGTCCCATTTCAATCACTGGCCATGCATATTCTTCAAAATCACAATTCCATCATTCAAAACACCTTTCCTCTTCTAGTTCTACTGCAGAACACATCATGCACACTTGTGCTGCATTCTGTCTTCATTTGTTCATTCTTTCTTACTCATTAAAGATCTTTCAAACAACTCAGTTGTACACTGGCATTTGTATCTCCATACACTCTGCTGTTAACATTTAAACATCCACTTTTGCTTCTAACTACTGAACATGTAAACTTTTACATTCTGCGTTCAGACCAACTCACATTACTGATGACTTCATCACTCTTTTGAACACTCGTCCACACATGGGTCTATAGAAACATTTCTCACACATTACATTTGTGACACTCAAGACAATCTATCTCTCTCTCTCTCTCTCTCTCTCTCTCTCTCTCTCTCTCTCTCTCTCTCAGCATTCTCCCCACTTCAATAATCACTAGAATCAGGCACACCTTGTGTTGGCATGTGGTGTTTGGGCTTACCTTTCTTCAGAACCAATCTGGGGACATTAATTCATGGCAAAACCTCATTCTCACCATTGCTCATTGAAAAACTAGCCCCCTCCATTTCTGGCTCTTTCTTTACTGAAGACTTGGTGTCTTTCCTTCCTCAGGAGTTGAGTTGTGGTTTGCTGCGTCTTTTGTGGTGTGTTTCCTTTCTCAGGAGTTGAGACTTTCTCCTCCTTAACTGTCTGTTTCTGACCTTTAGATTCAGTACCCCTCCATTTGCAGGACTTCCTCCTCTTTCTGCCTTCTCTTTATTATCTTTCAGAACCTCCTTGTTCAAGTGCAGTCTATCCCAACCTGCATCCTTCTCAAAACTTTTGAAAGTCTTACTTTCTGGTGGGAACTGTGGAATTTCATTTTATCTTTGAAATACCCAAGAAAGATCAATCTACGCCACTTTGGCTCACCTTTGGCTCTCTGATCAACAAGTAGAAATATATTTGAATATTGGCCAAAGATCTTTAAATATCTCAAATTTGGAGGTCTGTTATACATCTTTTTGAATGGTGTTTTTTTGATTGACTCACATCACAATCTATTCACAATGAAATTGGCCGTGTGCAAAGCTTCTGGCCACAACCCAGCAGAACAATTTGAATCTTTCATCATACACAATTTCATTCTTTGGAGTAACTCTGTTTTCCTTTCTGCCACTCCTTCCTCATGATATTTAGGGGGCCCTGCCAAGGCAGAGGCCAGCAAGACCCCAAAAAGAGGATCCAGAACACCTGACGAGACAATAAGCCAGTGAAAAAATTCCCTATTTCTCAATAAATCTCATCAAGTTGAAGGAAGGCCACCAAAGTTTATTTTCTATTCCAGCTGAAAAGGATGACTACTGCAGTAATATGCCCAACAAGCTGACATACTTGTTAGGCAGCAAATACCGGATATATAGTTTTCCATTCAATTTTCCCTGCACCCACCCCAGGCCCGGATTACCCATAAGGCCAACCAACGCCATGGCCTAGGGGTGCAAGCCGAGGGGGGCGCAGATCATGGACCAAAAAAAAGTTATAAAATAATTTTAAAAATCGCGCCGCAATTGGCTCCTGCCACCTGGTATCCAAAAGGAGGCGGAGCCAAGGCTGGGCTCCGTGGAGGCAGCGCTCGTGCTCGCCGCGTCAGCCTCTGCTCATCCATCTACAGCGCTGCTTCTCAGCCATTGCTTCTGCGCCTGAGGGGAGGGGAGGGGGCGCCTGGCCTGGCGGCTTATTTAAACATATTGCAGAGCACTCTTAGTTAAAGAAATATTATATGCCAGTAGCCAAGCTCCAATCTGTTACAGTAAATAAACGTCTCATCCCAAAGAAATGATCAGTCCTCCTGGGTTGCTGTAAGTAATCCACAAATGGCGTTCCCACTGAGGGGAAGCAGACATGGAGGATATTGCTCCGCAATATGTTTAAATAAGCCGCCTGAACAGGCTACGTTTTTTGACTACATCTTGGAGCGGCTCCGCAATTTGCGCAGCCACCCGCTGGACGCACACTCTTGACTGTGAAGTCTGAAGAACTTGTAAAAGCACGCTTGCAACAACATTGCGATCATCAAAAACTTTTGTGCCATGTTTTCATAACGTAAAAACTGAATTCTAGGCGTTTACTCTTTGCGGAGCCTTTTTTTGAAAGACTTCCGTAGCCTTCTCCTTTCCCAGTGTCCTCTTACCGGAAGGGGCAATTTCCTTTACTTTCACGGCGTCCAGCCTTCACCGCAGAGCCACTTGGAAGTGGCAGGCTAATAGAGTCACACCAGGTACTACATAGACACTGACGATGAAATAACGACTACAAATAGCTCAGACACAATCTGTATTTATTGTTGGTACATGTATGACACATATTAAGAATAACCTCTGTTGAATGGGATAGACGCCGATATATGTTGCCAATACTTTACCTTTGCCTTATAGTTACCTAAGACTTATGACTACTCCAATACTAACTGCTGTTATACTCCATATGTGATTTCTAGTATGTACATGGTGCTAATTAGAATATAATATTGTTGGAATGTTATCTTCAGACCCATGTACTACAAATATTTTTTGATGTGTTGATGATAATTACCAATGTATGTATATGCCCTAATGCTTTTGTGGTGATGAAAATATTGTTCTTGTGATAAATAGTGTTTTCTATTTTGACTGGACACAAATTAAATATATTTGTATACTCTGAACAGAGCCTAACTTACGTGCAGTGATGATATAGAATAAAGTGATGAAATATAATGCATTATATCGCCATCTAGTGGTATTATCGGTACACCCCTCCCTTCAGTGACAGCGCGCGCGCACCTTTCCCCTCAGCCCCTTTGGCACAGGACGGGAAGGATGCGGCAGCGCGAGGCGGAGCGGAGGGAGAGAGTGGGGGCGTGCGGTAGAGGTTGGCTTAAAGGGGGCGTAATTCCAAAGTGTGGCCTAGGGCGCAAAAAGGTGTTAATCCGGGCCTGGCCCACCCTCTGAGCCAGCTTTGCTGTGACTGGCTGTGATGCCAACGAACCGGGAGCAGCAGCCGGGGACAGATGCAGCTTGTCCAATCAGAGCCAGAGCCCCACTTAGGCTGGTCAGCCAATGATGAGAGAGGAGGCGGGCAACAGTGGAAACAATGAAAAAATGTTATGATAATGGGTTATGAATGACCCTTTCCGGACCTGAACGATAAGTGATCAGGAGAGATAGCTTTGAGCCTTCCAGTCCTGATTCTGACTTTTGTCCTGAGTTTGAAACAAAATTCTTGTCTAGCCCCGAAGAGCCAGCCCATTGTCATAAGATCCGGCAATCATGTGGTTGTGGTAGGGGGTAAAAACCGGGCGCATTGCTACTTTCTTTTGTCTTATCTTTCGTTCTCTTTCCCCCGCCCTTTTTATTTCCCAAGTATCTTTTTTTCTTTCTCTCTTTCCTTTCCTTTCTTTTCTTAATCCTCCGTCATTCTTCCCCTCTTCCACTTCTCTTTCTGATTCAATTGTTATTCTTACGATTTTCTACGTAATTATGTCTTACCATCACTCACAGTACAGGAAACCACAGTAATATGTGGGGTACTTCAATTAGGATACTTTATTACGTTGTTGTGTCAATGTTTTTACTTTATTTGTTCTATTTTGTTTGTTGTCTCTGTATTAAATGTAATCTATGTGCTTTGACAGTTTTCATCAATAAAAATTAATTTTAAAAATTAATAAAATCTGGCAATATTAATTTTTGGTAAGATCTTGGATCCTTTTTCCTGAGATGGGGAATGGCTTTTTGGGGGGGAAGGGGACGGTGACAATCCCCTTTTCCTCTCGGTTGGGGGAGTGTCCTTTGTGTCAAGTGATTATCATGTCCATGAGCCCCACTCCTCAGGTGGTCTGGTCGAAAAGACCCTCTGAAGTCCAAGGAAAGGGGCTATTTACTTATTGTCCATGTTGATGGGTTTCTGCCAAGTCCTTTGTTTAGGAATGATGGCCCAGGAAATCTTGAAACACCTGGGTCATGAGTGGCTGAGTATAGTTCATGGGGAGGTCGTTTTGCTTAATATTTTAGATAGACATACATGCATTTGATAAGTGGGAACATGGGGCATATACAGAGTTCATATGGGGAAGGGGGAACATGCAGGGTCGAGGAAAGATCCGTCTTGGTCATCCAGAATTCATACAAGATGATAAAGTGTCCATATGAGCCCTGAGCAGCCGGAGTGCACTCATAAAAAAGGAGTCCAATTTATAAAAATAGCCCAATTGGCCTGAAGTTAGCTTGGGTCACAGGGGTGACACACGAAGGTTTTCCAGAGTCAGCAGGCACCATGGGGCACCATGTTCTAAGAACAACAGCCCCACAGTTGCCATGAAGTCCTGAGCCGCTCCTGACAGGGTCCCCCAGTACTATAAGCCGTTGGGACTGCAATGCCAGGCCCGGGATCACCCCAGCTAGCTCAGGTAGGGAGGTTGGAGTGTTGCAAGGCGGGTGTTGTACTACAAGTATCCCTATTTTGTCCCTACCCTCAGAAGGGCTGTTATACCATGGGAAAGGGGAGAGGGAGCTATTTTGTTGGGGTGCAAGGGGTAGGGGGCTATAGGGTTGGGGAGTAAGGTGTAGGGAGCTATTAGACTGGAGGGAAGGGGACAAGGGGATATTTGACTGGGGGGAGAGGAGAAGGGGGGCGTTAGAGGGCAGGGGGCTAATATGCTGGGGGCGGAGGGCAGGAAGCTTTTTGTATAGTAGTGAGGAATCGGGCTATTGGGCTGAGGGATAGGAGATAGGGATCTGTTGGATTGGGAGATAAAGGTGTGGTCTATTAGGCTGGGGATAGGCAGTAGGGGGATCTTGTGCTGGGGGATGGGGATAGAAGTTCTTGTCAGACTAGTTAGTATTCTATTACTTAGCTGAACATTTAATGCAGATCAAAGCTAGCTTCAAACTAAGGCACCTTTTACACTGACATAAAATCCAGATTTTCTGCTTTGAACTGGATGATAGAGCAGTGTAGTCTCATACAATCCAGTTCAAAGCAGAGAATGTGGATTATCTGCTTGGATGATATGGACTATATGGCAGTGTAGAAGGGGAATACGAACGTTCAACTTCTGATTTAAAAAATCCCTTAATGTGGATGAGTGCTCTGGGGTTTGTGTCATCACCATCCAGGCCTGAAACTGGTTCCAGGATTTCCTATGGAATCATCTGCACTGCAAATCCACTTTCTTCACTACCAGTTGATAAGGGCATTTAGAGGTCAATGTACGTGGGGACTGTCTGGAAAGACTTTGAGATCAGATAACATCTCCTTCTCAGTAAAGAAATTCTGGTTGTCCTTTTTTAAAAACAGATATTCATGGAAGACTATAATCAGGCTAAAAGAAATCCTTACTGGATTAACATCTGGAAGAGAGGCCATACGTTTTACTGGGATGCGGATCGCACAGTGGTGTCCAAATTGTGAGTCATTAAACACAGATTCATAGCTTGTAATGTATAAACTTTCTCAAATATGTTCTTTTTGTTCTTCAGCTGGGGCTTTCTAGAACCCAGCACGAAATCTGAGCTTCAAATATGAAACAAAACCTGAGGTTTTGGAAAGAGCAGTTAGTGCATTACCAGAGACAGTGCGTGGTGTGATGGCCCTTACGGTCTCTTCCAGCTATATCATTCTATGAGTGGGAAGAGAACTCGGAGAGAGCAGCGGATTGTCTTCACTGGCCAAAAAGCAAAACAAGCAGGGTCACTGCTGACGTGGCTTACTTCCAGTAAATATAAGTGCTTTTTGTGCTTATCTCATGTATAGACTCTAGACATTTTAGTTTAAAAAATCAACCCTAAATACTTGGCTTGCCTGCTGATCGATGGCACGATTCCACCCAGAGGGATGAAACCGAAGGTGGTTCTGGGGACACCTACTCACGCCTTAGCCATTGGCCAGCAGTGTCCCCCTAGCCTCAATTTTGTCTCTGTACTATTTAATATATACACAAAGCCTAATACAAACTATTTCTCGAAATTATGAAGAGCGGCAAGTTTGGAGGTGTATTGAATGTTCCCCTGATCGAGGAAGACAAGGTGCCCCCAAACCAGGCCTGGTAGAATGAATTCAGTTCGGCACCAAATTAACTAACCTAGTTTGATGAATTGTATTCCTGGGAATTGTAGTATGGTGGGGGACCAGCCCTCTTTGGCAGAGAAGACCAATGACCTTACCCAATTACAACTACCAGGGTTACATAGCACTGAGGAATGGCAGTTAAAATGAGGTCAAATTGCATTTATTCTTCAGTGTAGATGCAACTTTAGAAGTAGCTAAGGATTTGTTTTGACATATCGGTGGCTAATTAACACCTCCCTTGAGCAAGGAGTGTTTCCAGAGGGTTTGAAAGAGGCTGTGGTCACTCCATTGCTGAAGAAGCCAGATTTAGACCCTACGGTCCCCTCCAATTACCACCCAGTTTAGAATCTTTCGTTTCTGGGCAAGGTAATTGAGAGGGCAGCAATGGAGCAGTTGCAGTCCTTCCTAGAGGACGCTACTTGGTTAGACCCCTTCCAGTCCAGCTTCCATTCGGGGCATGGGACGGAGACGGTCCTGGTCTCCATCACAGATAAGCTGCGGTGCCAGCTCGATCAGGGCGGATCGGCGCTGCTCGTGTTATTGGACCTCACAGCAGCGTTCGATACTGTCAACTACGATCTTTTTACCCACCGCCTTGCCGGGGCCGGGGTGAGGGGGACAGTCTTAGATTGGCTGTCCTTCCTCCGGAACCGCTCGCAGCGTGTGAGGAGGGGCGGGGATGTCTCCGGGGGTTCCCCACTTTGCTGTGGGGTTCCCCAGGGGGCAATCCTGTCCCCTCTATTATTTAACATCTATGTCCAACCACTTGCTTAGCTGGTCCATAGCTTTGGGCTGGGGTGTCACCAATATGCTGATGACACCCAGCTCGTTCTGGGGATGGAGGGCAGGTCCGGAACCATACCCCATAATTTCCATCTGTGCCTTGAAGCTGTTACTGGATGGCTGCGAGCCAGTAGGTTGAAGGTGAATCCAGCTAAGATGGAGATCCTGTGGTTGAGTCATCCGGGTGAGGTGGAGATCCAGCTTCCTCCCTTGGACGGTGTGACATTATGTCCGTCGTTGACAGTCATAAGTCTTGGCATCACTCTGGACTCTCGACTGACGTTGGAGACACAAATTTCTGCCGTCAGTCGAGTTGCTTTTTTCAATCTCCGTCAGGCGAGGAAGATGGCTCCCTACCTCTCCCGCCACGACCTAGCCACAGTGGTCCAAGCCACGGTCATCTCGAGACTGGACTACTGTAATGCTCTCTACGTTGGCCTTCCTTTGTCGGTGATCCAGAAATTGAAGCTGGTCCAGAACGCGGCAGCTAGCCTGTTGGCTGGCGTCTCGACAACCAGCCACATAACACCTGTCCTGCGGGAGCTGCACTGGCTACCAGTGGAACACCGGATCACCTTCAAAGTGCTGGTACTGACCTTTAAGGCCTTGAACGGTCTGGTGTGTACCTTAGGGACCGCCTCATCCCATACTGTCCCGCTAGGCCACTACGTTCAGAAGTGGGTCAATTCCTAGAGGTGCCCGGTGCCAAAACATACCATCTGATGGCCACAAGATGGAGGGCCTTCTCAATAATCACTCCCACCCTCTGGAACGCACTGCCTCCCGGAGTCCGCGCCCTCACGGACTTAGTGGCATTCCGGAAGGCGTGCAAAACCCTCCTGTTCCAGTAGGCCTTTGGGTATTAATGCTGAGATCTGTAGGCTACTTCGCCTCCGTGGGTTGCGTATGCCGATGTAGTTATACACACCTGTGCCACCGGCTTGTTGTGTATTTTATTGTATTTTACTGTGTTTTATGTGTTTTATGGTGTTTTATATTCTGTTTTAATTCTGAATTCATGGTGTAAGTCGCCCCGAGCCACCCGGGAGTGGCGACTCACAAATTTGAATAATAAATAAAAATAATAAATCTTCTTTTCAGCTATTGGGCAAAAAGTGAACCATCGGAGCATTATATGACAACAGAAAAAAAAACAATCTGTGTTTCGGTGAAATCAGGGTGCAAATACCGCTTTAAATGTTGGCAGACCGATATCTGTGAAGGCCTAGGAAGAACTATTTGTATGGTGAGGGCAAACCCAAAGTGGCTGACTTGACTGTGCACCTTAAGACAAATAGACCTGAATTCCATGACTGTTGTGAAAGAAACGAGGACACCACTGTATTGGGACACAGAAGCCACAGTCTGTTCACCAAGGTATTAAACACAAACATAAAAAAGACTTCTCTGATGTCATTATTACAAAATACCTTTGCTGTCAAGCTTCCTTGAGAATGAATTTTACAAGCTGAACAGTGGCGTGGGGAGGGTTGGTTCTACCATGGCTCAGTACGAATGAATCCTGGTAGCGTGGTGAGGCACCAGCCCTCTTTGGCAGAGAAGGCGAAAGGTCTTCTCTGCCTGAACTCCATAAGATTGAGCCAGGGCAGTTAAAATGGTGCCAAACCGAGGAAAGGAAATCTCAAAAGTAAGGAAAAAAGAAGAAAAGAAGATAGGAAGAGAAGGAAAACATATAAAAAGAAGGAAGACGGCAAATAATAATAATAATAATAATAATAAAATGAAAAACAAAGAATAAGAGCCCCAACCTTCCCCCTGTAGAATTGCCTGGAAGCTTGCCAACCATCCTATTCCCATACTAACCCTACTCCCTTTATTTATTTCTTTATTTATTTCTGACCCCCGTCCTATCCTCAAGTACAATAAATTGCACTTTATTCCTACTATATATATATATGTTATATTCTATTTTTTTCGTTTTCTCCTTTTCTAATGTAATTTACCTCATGAATGTAAAATTTTCATAATAAAGACGATATAAATTTTTTTAAAAAGTAGTGCCAAACTGCACTCATTCTACATTGTAGATGTACTTTTAGGAGGCTACAAGACTAAGGTTTGGGAGAATTCAGTTGACTGTAATTGCCTTGACACCTCTTTCTAGTCCAAGGAGGCTTCCATCAAGTAGGATATGACACCTTTGACTCCAGTCTTAGAATAATACTTCATAGGTAGCTAGTTGCATTGCAAATAACTGTTTCTATTGGAAAAACTTTGAATGGTGAACATAAGGTTCTGGTTGTGTTATCGAACACCACTACCCCTCCCCTAATTTTAAAAAGGATTTATAGTTAGGGATTTATAGTTTTCCGAAGGCAACAAGCTAGAATGAGATAAAGCAGCACCCCCTCTTTTCCATGAAGCCCTCACCACCCCCAGACTCTCTCTCTCCCTCTCTCTCCCTCTCTCCATCCTCCTAACCATAAGCTATATTTTATTCCACTTTCATTACTATTAACCTATTAAAACATATTCCATTTTCTTTTGGGATGAAACTCATTAACCTTTACCTAGGCCAGAAAAGCCAGCCATTATTTGAGAAATGGCCCCCAAGGCTTGATTGAGAGACAAAGGACTTTTGGCCAATTTCAACATTCTTTTCCCCCAAAAAATTTTATTGATCATTTTCCAGGGGAGGTAGGAGGTGGGTAAAAGGAGAAGAAAAGGGAGAAAAGGGTAATGGAAATGGATTGGGAGAGTAAGGGTGGGAAGGCAGGGAGGGGGGAGGGAAGGAAAGGGGGGGGCGGAGAAAAAAAGAAAAAAAAGCATCCAAAAAGTGTAAAAAAATTGGGCTATAGTTAAAAAGGGAGAAAAAATGATGCAAAAAGGGAACATAACTATTTAGAACTTCCTTTCTTCTTTATAGTGGGATGGGTGATAATAGGAAAAGAGAAAAAAATAGATAGATAAAAAGTCCATTATGTTTAACGTAATCTCTGTTGTAGTGCATTCCATTTTGTCTAGATTTTAGATTAAAATCTTTGATTTCTTTTCCTTCATCCAATCGTTAAGCGGAGTCCAATTTGTCCTGTTTCTGCATTTCCCCTGGGATTTAGTCATCATGAAGGTCAATTCAGCCATATTCATCATATCCAGCATCTTCTCAATCCATTTTCCTTTTGTAGGTATGTGCTCATTCCTCCAACCTCTTGCGTAGATACCGTATTTTCCGGCATATAAGATGACTGGGCATATAAGATGACCCCTATATTTATTTATTTATTACACTTTTATACTGCCCCTCTCAGCCTGAAGGCGACTTGAGGCGGTTTACATAGGCAATTACTGCCCTCCTGATAAAACATAATTAAAACAATTAAAACAGTAAACATATAAATAACTACCAATTAGCAATTAAAAACAGAAACATACAATTCTCAGCATCTCGTTAAAATCACGTTCCGTCACATCGTCATCATTCCATAGGTCTAATTAAACAATTATATGTCATCTGCAAATGCCTGCTCAAACAGCCAGGTCTTGACTTTCTTACGAAATATACTCGTCGTATAAGACTACCCCTCTTCCAACACACACCAAATAAAAATTTTAAAAGCATCACATTTGATTTCAATATGGTAATTTTCCTATTACTGTACCTCCTTCTCTGCCTCTCAGATCTCACACATGCACACCTGCACCGCTTCACTGCAATCTTCAGGAGCGATTTAAATTTTTAAAAAAAGTAGTACCTGGGAAGCTATTTCCACATGTGGTGGTCTTGTCCCATAACACTTAAATATTGGAGAGACATACATAAGATCACGCAAAAAATATTAAAAGTAAACTTCCCCTTGAAACCCGATTATTACCTCTTGGGCCTAACAGACAAAGACAGAATTCTAGACACAAATTGTGAGATCCTTTTTACCTACATGACAACGGCGGCGAGAATAGTGTTCGCTAGACTCTGGAAAACTGACAAAATTCCCCAAATAGCAGACTGGCTAGCTACATTACATGACATAAGAGATATGGATACTCTTACCTTCCTCCTGAGAAAAAATACGGGCTCTTCAAGAAGACGAACAGACTGGAGTCCGATAGATTCATTTAAAGTTAAATAATGGTCCTTAAAAAACGGACCAAAAAGGCTAACCTATAGCCAGTGCTTAGTATCAATAACAAAACTTTTTCTTTTTCTGAGGAATCAGCAAGTTTTGAGACACAAAGAAAAGATGTAAACCACCTTAAGACTGAATGGAAGTCAACACGCTTTTTAATTTTGTTTGTCTTGTATTCACCCCTACCTCAATCTTCTCCTCCCCCCTCTCCTACCCTTCCTACCCTCATTACCCACCCACCCCACACCACCTACCCTACTCACCCCACACTATCTACCCTTGTGTGTACGTCAACCATATCGTAATCTGTCAATTTGCATGTTTCATGCGTATTTCCTAAAACTTAAAAAAAATTATATTAAAAAAATAAAATAAAATAAAAAGTAGTACCAACCTGCACTCATTCTACACTGTAGATGCACTTTTAGGAGGCTACAAGACTAAAGTTTGGGAGAATTCGAGTTGACTGTAATTGCCTTGTTTTGGACTTCAACTCCCACCATTCCTCACAGCCTCAGGCCTCTTCCTTTTCCCCTCAGCCTGGGCAAACTTGGGCCCTCCCTCCCTCCGGTGTTTTGGACTTAAACTCCCACCATTCCTCACAGCCTCAGGCCTCTTCCTTTTCCCCTCAGCCTGGGCAAACTTGGGCCCTCCCTCCCTCCGGTGTTTTGGACTTCAACTCCCACCATTCCTCACAGCCTCAGGCCTCTTCCTTTTCTCCTCAGCCTGGGCAAACTTGGGCCCTCCCTCCGGTGTTTTGGACTTCAACTCCCACCATTCCTCACAGCCTCAGGCCTCTTCCTTTTCCCCCCCTCAGCCTGGGCAAACTTGGGCCCTCCTCCCTCCGGTGTTTTGGACTTCAACTCCCATTCCTCACCATTCCTGACAGCCTCAGGCCTCGTCCTTTTCCCCTCAGCCTGGGCAAACTTGGGCCCTCGCTCCCTCCGGTGTTTTGGACTTCAACTCCCACCATTCCTCACAGCCTCAGGCCTCTTCCTTTTCCCCTCAGCCTGGGCAAACTTGGGCCCTCCCTCCCTCCGGTGTTTTGGACTTCAACTCCCACCATTCCTCAGCCTCAGCCTCAGGCCTCTTCCTTTTCCCCTCAGCCTGGGCAAACTTGGGCCCTCTCCCTCCGGTATTTTGGACTTCAACTCCCACCATTCCTCACAGCCTCAGGCCTCTTCCTTTTCCCCTCAGCCTGGGCAAACTTGGGCCCTCCCTCCCTCCCTCCGGTGTTTTGGACTTCAACTCCCACCATTCCTCACAGCCTCAGGCCTCTTCCTTTTCCCCTCAGCCTGGGCAAACTTGGGCCCTCCCTCCGGTATTTTGGACTTCAACTCCCACCATTCCTCACAGCCTCAGGCCTCTTCCTTTTCCCCTCAGCCTGGGCAAACTTGGGCCCTCCCTCCCTCCGGTGTTTTGGACTTCAACTCCCACCATTCCTCACAGCCTCAGGCCACTTCCTTTTCCCCTCAGCCTGGGCAAACTTGGGCCCTCGCTCCCTCAGGATCGGGCGAGAGAGAGAGGCAGCAAGGAGCGAGCGGGGGGGGGGGTCCTCCTCCTTTTTTTGCTGCTTCCAAGAATTGAATACCCCCCTCCCTCCCTCCTTCCCTCTCTCCTTCCTATTTGGAGAGTCCCATCTAGAATTGTGTGGTTTATTCCAGTTTTGGCCTACAACTCCCAGAAATCCCAGCCAGTTTACCAGCTGTTAGGATTTCTGGGAGATGTAGGCCAAAACCATCTGGAATAAGCATGCGCTGGAATAAGAACTAAAAACGAATTTTGTTATTAATTAAGTTACATTTTAGAATTTTTTTGAAATTTTTTTATAAGTCATTACGTTAAGAATTTTAACCCCCCCCCCCCCAATATTTGATTTTAGAACCATGATTTTTTCTTGATCAACCAACCCTAGAAGCTACGGGGTACAAATACCATAAAATAAATAAATAAATAATTTGGCTAATGACCCAGCCAAATGAACTCCAACTTTTAGCACACCATATTTACAATGTCATAGGCATCACTGCAACCTGGTGGGATGATTCAGATCGCTGGAATCTAGACATCAAGATTTCTTTCACAGAAACAAAACATACGGGAGAGGATGGGGAATAATCTTATATGTGAAAAACAGTTACGTTGCAGAAGAGATGCAAGACTGCAATCCAGGAAACCAGTTTGAAAGCATCTGGATAAGAATCAAGGGAAACTACTCAAAAAGATCTCATATGGAGGAAATCTCACGACATATCTGATCAAGCATGGGCTAAAGCCACTATTAAGGCTTATTCCGCGGCTTTGCGAGCAGCCAAGAAAGCATTCTCGACTACCCGCATAGTGTCTGCAGCAAATAGGCTGTGGGATTTGTTCCGTGATGTTGGGGACCTCCTCCGGCCTCCTGAGGTTGGGGGCTCCCTAACGACTCAGCAACTCGGTGCAGTGATTTTGCGCACCATTTTGCTGGTAAAGTTGCTCAGATGCGTCTTGAGCTGGACTCCAGTTTAAATGCAGTGCCAGATGAGGTAACCGAGGCACCTGTCTGTTCCATCTTGTGGGATTCTTTCCATCTTGTTCTTCCTGATGACGTGGAGGGGATCTTTGGGACGGTGAGAGCGACCACTTGCGAACTGTATCCTTGCCCTTCCTGGCTTGTTAAGTTGGCCCGAGAGGGGTTGTTGGAATGTTTTGTTGCAATAATAAATGCCTCACTGGGTCAGGGGACATTCCCGTCTTGTCTTAAGCAGGCGGTGGTGAAACCTTTATTAAAGAAGACCTCCCTTGACCCGACCATCTGCAGCAATTACAGACCAATTTCCAGCCTCTCCTTTCTGGGCAAGGTTCTGGAGTGGGTGGAGAAGCTCTGGGAGAGCTGAAGCCGGGGGGAGGGGGCGGGGCATGGCATGGCCTGGCTCTGCCCCTTCTCCTGGCTTTGGCTCTCCCACAGCTTCTCAAGCCTTGAGGGGGCAGTGCCAAGCCAGCATTGTGCTGGCTCTGCCACTGCTGGCTTGACATTGCCCCCTCAAGGCTGGAGAAGCTCTGGGAGAGCTGAAGCTGGGGGGAGGGCACGGGGCAGCTCTCCCAGAGCTTCTCTAGCCTTGAGAGAAGCCTGCTGGGAGCAGCTCCTGGGAGTGCCGAAGCCGGGGGAGGGGGAGGAGCCAGGCCACCTTATGCCCCGCCCCTTCCTCGGCTTCGGCACTCCCAGGAGCTCCTCCCAGCAGGCCACCATCCCCCAGACATTCTTTATTGTATTAGAGTGTCATTTTGTGTCATTTTGGTTGGTGGTGTGCCCCCGGATTTTTTTTTAATGTTAAAAGTGTGCCGCGGCTCAAAAAAGGTTGGGAAACACTGCACTAAATGGTAATGTTATGTAGTAATTATGATTTTATCACCAAAACATCACAATGTATTGAAACAGCTGTGGATCTGGACGGGAGGCAGACTGAATTGGGTAATACAGAATGTTGGGTGAGTGAAGGTCAGATAAGTGAGATTCTACTGTAGTAGAAAACATAACAAAGGTGATTTTTTTTTTACATTTGAACGTTTTTATATTTTTCTGCCACTGTGCATTATAGGAAAGGAAGTAGAAGCTGCAATTAGTCCAATGTTCGGCAGCCAAGTTACTAACGGGAGCGGGCTACAGGGAGCGCACAACTCCCTTGTTGCACCAACTCCACTGGCTGCCAATTAGCTTCCGAGCACAATTCAAAGTGCTGGTTTTAACCTACAAAACGCTATACGGTTCCAGCCCAGTTTACCTGTCCGGACAGATTCTCCCCTACGAACCATCAAGGACATTAAGATCCTCTGGAGAGGCCCTGCTCTCGGTCCCGCCATCTTCGCAAGCACGGCTGGTGGGGATGAGAGACAGGGCCTTCTCTGTGGTGGCTCCTTGGCTGTGGAACTCTCTCCCAAGTGATGTTAGCTCTGCCCCTCTCTGTTGTCCTTTAGGAGGCTGGTGAAGCCGGTTTGGTCAATGGCGAGGAGGGACGCGTCCTAGGAGCCTTCTGCCCTAGAGACGAAGCAAAGCAGGAGATCGGGCGCCGGTGCCGAGACCTAAAGGCACAAGGTCCAGGGTCTGAAATAGCCTGGTCGGTCAAGCTCCGGGCCCCTCAAGGTCCCGGACGAGACCGATAAGGCAGAAGACACCCGAGGGATCCCTGCTGAGCGAGATCTGCGAAAGCAGACGAAACCTCCCACAGACCAAACAACCTACGAGGGCAGGTGGAAACAAGAAACGCAAGAACAGAAGAATCGTGATTGGAGGGAAGGAGGGAGAAAGAAGCGAAGGTATATCAGAATCATTGAATCATTGAAAGGAGGAGGGAGGGGTGAGATACAGCTGTATGCATGGCCAAAGCCCATTAAATAAGACACAAGAGAAACAGAATTGGTATAGAGGAAGGAAGATTTAAGACCAAAGTATAAAATCTGAGAAAAAGACTGTCTTTACCTTGGATTGCTTGGACGGAGGCTGGGCTAGAATCGGAGCCGGGACCCTGCTGAAGGCAGGCAAGATGGCAGCGAGAGAGGGGGAGTGGAGGACTGAGTGAAGACCTGATCTGGAGAGAAGAGGCCAGAGGAGAGCGAGCAGGAAGAGGACGGAAACGCGTCACAGGAGGAGGCGTGCTGGGAGGTTAGAGGAGTAAAGGAACAGAAGAGGTATCCAGGCGCGAGCCCTAGAGAGACGCGGAAGTGCACTACGCCAGTCCTAGAGGGCAGGAAGCTTCGGATCGACCCCAGCGATCTATAGAGCTACAAAAGTATAGAACAACCGTGTGACGGAGAAGAAGAAGAGAGGTGAGACAGTGGGGGAGAGCTAGAAGAACTGTATTGATGCATGAATTGACCATAATGACTACAAGAGTCAGACAAGATAAAGAGAGAGAGAAGAAGGGGGAGATGCAGAGAAGAGCATCTAATGCAGGTGACTTTGGTTTCAAGGAATTATTGGCGGAAATGCAAGATATAAGGAAGCTGCTGGAAAGAGGAGAGGAAGATAGAAGAAACATGAAAGAGGATATAAGGGAGCTGAAAGGAGATTTGAAGGGTGAACTCCATGATATGAAAGGAGAGATTAAAGGAGACCTAAAAGAGATGAAAAAAGAAATGGCAACATTAAACAGAGGAATAGTGTAGCAACCCCGTTCTCTTTCGTGCCTGGGGGGCAGGGGGCGGCCCCGGGGGTCCCGATTGCATTAGGGCCAATTGCAGCTGACGAGGACATGGAGGAAGGGGATGATGAGGTAGCTGGGCCTTCATCTCCCACAGAGAGCTTGGCCTGGGATGATGGCTGGGAAAGTCAGGCCGACACTGAAAGTGCTGATTCAGATAATCAGTATGAGAAACCAGATGGTTACGGGTCGCAGGAAAGGGTTAGGGAGATAGCGGAGGATGAGCCCATGGAAGCCGAAAGGGAGTCTGGCTCTCATGAAGATAGCGACCCAGGTGCTGGGAGGCAAGGACGGAGCTTTGATAGGAGACAGAGCATTGAGTCCAGTAGGAAGGAATGGCACCGAAGCCTAGAGCGCCAGAGGAGCGCGAGGTCCCGTAGTACAGATTGGCGCCAAAGCCTAGAGCGTCGGGGGTCCCACCAAGGGGATTAAGTATAGGCTCCGTGGGAACGGATCCTCAGTTGCTCGGCCACTTCTGATTTGAAGGGAGTGAAGCAAGTGAAGATCCACGGAGCCAGCATTGCGGCTCATGCCTTGCCAAGAAGTTTTCTTGGGCCTTGGTTGATGAACTTTGCCTTGTTATATTTGCCACGGACCAAGTTCCTTGATCCGCATTGCTTTGCGGAGCCATTGCCAAGTTTTGCCTTTGGATTTACCTACGAACGTTTTACCTTTTTGATTGAACTTTTTGATACTTTTATGGACAATTTACCTTTTCACCTGTTTCTTATTATTCAATAAATAGTTAGCTGATTACCGTCTGTGTGTGTGTGATTAAGAGGCTGGGCCGAGACCCTGCATTGTGACAGTTGGCCGAGCAACTCCACAAACCCCTTTTCACACCACGGGACGCGAGAGACGCCGGCGGAGGCGAGTCGGCGAGATGGCTCAGTTAACCGCCGCTCAAGTTGCGGAGTTACAGCAGGAGGTGGTGGATCTGCGGGCCAGGGCTGGCCGACACCCTTCCCTGACTGTTCCGGCCCGGTTTGGCGGTAACCCGGCCCAGGTCAACGTGTTTATTGGACAATGTGAGATGTACCTGGAACTCCGGGCTGCGGAGTTCGCCAGTGAACGAGCCAAGGTGGGTTTTGTGTACAACCTACTGGAGGGGACAGCAGCGGCCTAGGCCACGACCCAGCTGAGGGCAGCTTCCCCCCAAGTGGAGACCGTGGCAATCTTCCTAGAGGCTATCAGGACGACTTGGGGAGACCCGGTGAACGCGGAGCTGGCGGAGAGGGAGCTGGATCGATTGTCTATGAAGGATATGTCCCTGTCCCAGTACATTTCCCGCTTCAGAGTGTTGGCGGCCCAAGTGGAATGGAACCCCGCGGCGCTGCGTTACCAGTACATGAAGGGCCTGACGCAGGAGATGCAGCAGGAGATCCTGAGGGGGCCACCCGGGCGGCCAACCTGGAGGAGGTGATCACCTTAAGCTTACGCGTGGAGGCTGGGTTCCACACCCGAAGGCGGTGGGACATAGGGTCCGGAGGGCGGCCGGGCGGCCGCAAGGAGCCGGGGGCTAGCCGTCCGCCATTCTGCCCGTTCGCGCCCGCCCCTCAGCCCCTGGATGAACCAGAACCCATGCAGTTGGGACACGTGAGGCCCAAGGTGGATGCGGCCGAGAAAGCTCGGCGCCAGCGGCTGAACTTGTGCTGGTACTGCGGAGGATCCGGGCATTTTTCCAAGGAATGTCCCCAGAAACCACGAGGCAAGACTCCCCGGGCCTCTGCCGCGTTCGAGGAACCCCAAGAGGCTGAAGAGGCTATACAGGCGGCGGGGGAAGGGGCCGGCCGAGTTTAAACGGGTTCGCTAACTCGGTCGCAGTCGCTAATCTTCCCCCAGAACCCCAGACTGGACAGTTGTTTTTGATCTTGGTCGCCTTGTGGTCCCAGGAGAAAGGGCCGATGATGGTACATGCAATGGTTGACTCAGGGGCCACAAACAACTTTATTGATGTAGATTACGCCCAGTCTGCTGGATTACAGTTCCATGATCTACAGGAGCCCAAGGGCGTGCAAACCATCAATGGGCGACCGTTGAAAGCCGGAGCAGTGAGGCACTATACTGCTCCCACCAAGATGTGGACGAGTTCACATAAAGAGGACATTTCTTTCTTAGTAACTAAATTGTCAGACTTTCCAGTAATCCTGGGAATCGTGTGGTTGACTCTACACGACCTGCAGATTTCCTGGACTCGGAGACAGTTACAGTTCACTTCTGAACATTGCCAAGGACATTGCATGTCGGCCCGGGCGTGTCAAGCTCAAGAGGTGGAACAAGCGGCTACTTTGCCCAAAAAGTATGAGGCTTTCTGCGATGTTTTCAGCGAGAAAGAGGCTGAACGCTTGCCTCCCCACCGGCCCTACGACTGTGCCATCGAGCTGGAGCCTGGAGCACCTATTCCCCGCGGGAGACTGTATCCTCTCTCGGAGCCCGAGCAAAAGGCCCTCCGGGAGTTTTTGGACGAGAACTTGAGGAAGGGATTCATTCGGCCTTCCCAGTCCCCGGCCGGAGCGCCGATCCTGTTTGTCAAGAAGAAGTCGGGAGAGTTGCGACTGTGTAATGACTACCGAGAGCTCAATAAGATCACGATCCGGAACCGCTACCCCCTGCCATTGATTCCCGAGTTGCTGGAACGGATGCGGGGAGCCAAGGTCTTCACCAAATTGGACCTGAGAGGTGCTTATAATCTGGTGCGCATTCGTCAAGGAGACGAATGGAAGACAGCTTTCCAGACCAAATGGGGGAGCTTCGAAAAGAGAGTTATGGGATTCGGTTTGTGCAATGCCCCCGCCTGCTTCCAACACTTCATGAATGACATCTTTCGGGACCTGTTAGATCGATATCTAGCGGTGTATCTGGATGACCTGATGATCTTCTCGCCAGACCAGGCGACCCATGACCGCCATGTGAAGGAAGTGTTGCAGCGGCTGAGAGATCACGGTCTCTATGCGAAGTTGGAGAAGTGCGCTTTTGACTTGCCAGAGGTGGATTTCCTGGGCTACCGCGTTTCCCAAACGGGTATTGCCATGGATGATACCAAAGTACAGGCAGTGGCAGACTGGAAAGCGCCTGCCAGCAAAAAGGACATTCAGCGGTTCCTGGGGTTTGCCAACTACTACCGAAAGTTCATCCCTGACTTTGCCAAATGGGCTGACCCTATCACGCAGTGTTTGCGAGGAAAGGCCTCGTTCCGGTGGACACCGGAAGCCGAGGCGGGATTCCGGAAGCTTAAGCAGCTGTTCACCACACAGCCGCTTTTGCAGCATCCGGACCCCCGGACCCCTTTCATTGTGCAAGCTGATGCATCTGATGTGGCAGTGGGAGAGATTCTGCTGCAGCCCAAGGGGTCGGACCTTTTGCCCTGTGCTTACTATTCCCGGCAACTGACGGCGCCGGAGAGGAACTATACGATCTGGGAGAAGGAGCTCCTAGCCATCAAAGTGGCTTTTGAAGTTTGGCGACATCTGCTTGAGGGGGCCAAATTTCAGGTAGAAGTCCACACGGATCACCGGAACTTGGAGCACTTGAAGAGTCAGCGGAAGTTGAACCAGAGACAACACCCCACAACCAGTACCTGGGGAAAATCCTGCCTGCCTCCCTCAACACAGAGGTGGCACTTGGATGTCCATTTCAGTAACTACTGATTCCCTTGGTATTCATGAATCTGTCTAATCCTGCCTTGAAGCTGTCCAGGCTGACAGCTGTCACAACCTTCTCTGGAAGTGAATTCCATAACCCAATGACCCTCTGGGTGAAGAAATATTTCCCTTTGTTTGTCCTAACTTTCCTACCTTGGAGCTTTAGGAGTGCCCCTAGTCCTAGTGTTGTGTGACAGAGAAAATATTTTTCTTTATTCACCTTTTCTATCCCATGCATGATTGTATACACTTCGATCAAGTCACCTCTTAAACGCCGTCTTTCAAGGCTGAAAAGACCAAGGCGTTGCAACCTGATTTCATAAGGGAGCTGCTCCATCCCTTGGATCATTTTTGTTGCCCTTTTCTGTACCTTTTCCAGTTCCGTTATATCCTTCTTGAGGTGCGGAGACCAGAATTGTACACAGTACTCCAGATGTGGCCTCACCATAGATTTGTAGAGAGGCAATACAACATTTGCCTACCTATTTTCAATTCCCTTCCTGATCATGCCGAGCATAGAATTTGCTTTTTTTACTGCTGCAGCGCACTGGGTTGACATCTTCATTGAGCTGTCCACCAAAACCCCAAGATCCCTTTCCTGGTTTGTCTCAAGCTTTGATCCCATCAGTTGATAAGTGTATTTGGGGTTCTTTGCCCGATGTGCATGACTTTACACTTGTTTAGGTTAAAATGCATTTGCCACTTTGTTGCCCATTCACTCAATTTTTGAGATCCTTCTGGAGCTCTTTACAGTCAGTTTCATTTTTAACTACCCTGAACAGTTTAGTGTCGTCTGCAAACTTTGCTACCTCACAATTTACTTCTACATCCAGATCATTTATGAATAAATTAAAAATTAACGGTCCTAAAACTGAACCTTGGGGTATGCCACTTCTCACCTCTTTCCATCCAGAGAAGTGTCCATTTATTACCACCCTTTGTTTCCTACAGTTTAGCCAGGTTCCAATCCAGGACAAGACCTGTCCTCTGATTCCATGGCTGAAGAGCTTATTTAGGAGCCTTTGGTGAGGGACTTTGTCAAAAGCCTTTTGAAAGTCAAGGTAAACAATATCAATTGGGTCCCCTTTATCTATGTGTTTATTTACACCCTCAAAGAATTCTATTAAGTTAGTAAGACATGATTTGCCTTTGCAGAAACCATGTTGATTTTCCTTCAGCAATGCCTGTTCTTCTATGTGCTTAGTAATTTTTCTTTAATAATGGTTTCCATCACTTTGCCTGGAACTGAGGTTAGACTAACTGGCCTATAATTTCCTGGATCACCCCTGGATCCTTTCTTGAAGATCGGAGTTACATTTGCCTCCCTCCAGTCCTCTCGGGTACAGTGCCTGATCTTAGAGAAAGGTTATATATTTTGGCTAGAATTTCAGCAATTTCACACTTGAGTTCCTTAAGAACTCTGGGGTGGATGCCATCTGGCCCTGGTGATTTGTTGACATTTAGTTTAGTAAGGCATATGAGAACATCCTCCTTGTTTATCTCTATCTGGTTTAATTCATTTAATTCCCTCCCTGAAAAAACTGTCTCGGCTGCAGGCATATGTTGTCTGTCCTCCTGTGTGAAAACAGAGGCAAAGAAGTCATTTAGCCGCTCAGCAATCTCCTTGTCTTCACTTATTGTCCCTTTCTTACCATTTTCGTGTAGCACAGCCAGGCTCGTTTGCACCTGGAGGGATGGGAAGCGGTCCCGGGGTTCCATTAGCATTAGGGCCTGCAGCAGCTGAGATTGATTCGGAGGATGAGCTAGATGACTGGGGCGAAGCACAGGGCCCTTCAGATGGGCCTCGTTCGCCCGCTGAGAGCTTGGCATGGGATGAGATGATGTTTGGACATAGTGATGAGATAGATTACCAGGTGGACATGGGAAGCAGCGAAGGGAGTTATGAACACCCCGGGGGGAGGAATTCGCAAGAGGCCGAGAATGTAAACATGGACCAGACCGAGTGGGAAAGTGCTAGGGAGGAAAGCTCCCAAGATGATAGCGACACATCTGTCGAAAGGCAAGGTCGAACCTTTGATAGGAGACGGGACATTGAGTCGAGCAGGAGGTCTTGGTCTAGAGTGCTAGACCGGCCGAGGTCCGTGAGTAGAGATTGGAGACGCAGAAGCCTAGAGCGGCGCGGACCTCGGCCGAAGGATTAAGTATAGGATCCGTGGGAATCCTTCCTCAGTTCTCCGGCCACGTCTATCCTGAATAGGCGCGAAGCGGAGTGGGACCACAAGCCAGCCGTGGTCATCAAGCCTTGCCTTGCAATTGCCTTGTTTCCTGAACCGCATGGTTTGCGGAGCCTTGTCTTGTTTCCTGATCCGCATGGAATTGCGGAGCCTTGTCTTGTTTTCCTGATCCGCATTGGATTGCGGAGCCCTGCCAAGCTTCAAGCCGTTTGCTAAGTTACTTTGGACAATTTTGCTTACTACCTTATGAACTTTTGCCTATCTTTGGACTATATACTCTTTGAAGCTGTTTTTATACTCAATAAAGTAGTTAGCCTCTAGTACGTCTCCGTGTGTGTGATTAAGGGGCCCGCTAAGTCCGTGATCGTGACATTTCGTCAAGTGGCCCAACTGCTTTTCTAGTTGGGTTTCTGCTTCTGATGTACTTAAAGAAGTTTTTGCTATTTTTTAAAATATTCTTAGCTATATGTGCCTCAAAATCTCTCTTGGCTTTCCTGACGGTTGCTTTGCATTTAGTTTGCCAGAGCTTGTGTTCTTTTCTGTTCTCCTCAGTAGGAAGAGCCTTCCATTTCTTAAATGAGTTTTTCTTCTTTCCAATCACATCTTTTACTTCATTTGTAAGCCATACCGATGTCCTCTTGGACTTTTCCGGCCTCTTTCTTATTTTAGGGATGCATTTTAGTTCAGGACATTTTGGATGCACACCTCCGGCGCCGGAAGTTGGAGTACCTGATTGACTGGAAGAGGTTTGGACCAGAAGAGCGTTCGTGGACGCCGGCATGGGACGTCCACACCCCGGACATTGTTGCACGCTTCCACCACAAGCCCAAGCCTCGAGGGCGGCCTCAGAGGGGCCCTGAGGGGGGGATAGTGTAGCAACCCCGTTCTCTTTCGTGCCTGGGGGGCAGGGGGCGGCCCTGGGGGTCCCAATTGCATTCGGGCCAATTGCAGCTGACGAGGACATGGAGGAAGGGGATGATGAGGTAGCTGGGCCTTCATCTCCCACAGAGAGCTTGGCCTGGGATGATGGCTGGCCTGATGGCTATGAAAGCTGGGAAAGTCAGGCCGACACTGAAAGTGCTGATTCAGATAATCAGTATGAGAAACCAGGTGGTTATGGGTTAGGGAGTTAGCGGAGGATGAGCCCATGGAAGCCGAAAGGGAGTCTGGCTCTCATGAAGATAGCGACCCAGGTGCTGGGAGGCAAGGACGGAGCTTTGATAGGAGAGAGAGCATTGAGTCCAGTAGGAGGGAATGGCACCAAAGCCTAGAACGCCAGAGGAGCGCGAGGTCCCGTAGTACAGATTGGCGCCGAAGCCTAGAGCGTCGGGGGTCCCACCAAGGGGATTAAGTATAGGCTCCGTGGGAACGGATCATCAGTTGCTCGGCCACTTCTGATTTGAAGGGAGTGAAGCGAGTGAAGATCCACGGAGCCAGCATTGCGGCTCGTGCCTTGCCAAGAAGTTTTCTTGGGCCTTGGTTGATGAACTTTGCCTTGTTATATTTGCCACGGACCAAGTTCCTTGATCCGCATTGCTTTGCGGAGCCATTGCCAAGTTTTGCCTTTGGATTTACCTACGAACGCTTTACCTTTTTGATTGAACTTTTTGATACTTTTATGGACAATTTACCTTTTCACCTGTTTCTTATTATTCAATAAATAGTTAGCTGATTACCGTCTGTGTGTGTGTGATTAAGGGGCTGGGCCGAGACCCTGCATTGTGACAGATAGGTGAAGTAAAGGAAGAAGTAGCAGAATTGAAGAGAGAAAATACGGAAATGAAATTAAGACAAAAAAAGAACCTAGAAAGAATTAAAGAACTGGAAATTAAGAATATAGTTCTAGAAGATAGACAGATACATATGGATATAGCTTTGAAAGAGCATCAATTGAGATTTAGAGGAATTGAAGAGGAGGAAAATGAAAGAATTAAAGAAATCATAACAGCAATTTCAGCAAAAATACTGGATAAACCTGAGATGTGGATGGCCAATATGATTGATAGAGTGTACCGGGTGAAATTGGGATACACGATGAGGAACAAGCTACCTAGGGATGTGGTGGTCAATTACTCCCTAAAATCTATCCGTGATGACATTTTAAAATGGCAATTCAGAAGACAGGGAGCATTTAAAGGAAAAAGAGTGATAATACTTAAAGAAATCCCAAAGGAACTGATGGAGAGAAGGAAAAACTACTACTTTCTAACCGATATACTAAAGAAAAAGAACATCAAGTATCGATGGGAGAAGGTAGAAGGAGTGATGGCTACATTCAGGGGAAGAAAGTATTGGCTGACAACAATAAACAAAGCGGAGGAATTTATCCGAAAATATGGAGACGATCTGAAAGAAGACAACAGTGGACAATATACGAATGAAAAGAGAGGACATTCTGCAATTCTAGAAAAGAGTCTGGCAGTTACACCCAAGGAAGGAGACGAGGAAGAGACGTGGGACAAGACACGAGACGAGGAGGAGGAGGAGGAGTTACTAGAGGAAGAAAGCCAAGAAGAGGAGTTATCCAAAAACTTGTAAATGTCTCTAAAATATTTAACATGGAATGTGAACCGGTTAAACAGTGGGGTTAAGAGAAAAAGAATCTTTCAAAATATAAAAAAGGAAGGCTAATATTGTAGCTCTCCAGGAAACCCACATTAAGGATACAGATATACAATATCTTAAATGCGATGCACTTGGCGAGGTCTTTGTGGCATCTGCAAAGAATAAGAAAAAGGGGGTGGCAATATATGCAGACCCAAATCTAAATCCTAAACTGGCCTTCCAAGATAAGGAGGGAAGATATGTGGGAATCCTAATAGAAAAGGAGAGAGAAATATTTTTAATCTGTAATATCTATGCTCCGAATGATTCTAAAACAATTTTTTAGAGGAATTGAAGAGAAATTTTTGGACTGGGAATATGATAACCTTGTTTTGTTGGGGGACCTTAATGGGGTACTCGATCCCAGGCTAGATAAGAACGGGAATGGGAACAAAAAAATTAAGGTTTCTAATGGCAAGTTACCAAAGACATTTTTTGACCTTAAAGAAAATTTAGGGATAAAAGATTTATGGAGGGAGATGCACCCCAAAGAAAGAGATTATACTTTTTATTCAAATAGGCACCAATCATGGTCGAGAATTGATTACATCCTTGTATCGGAAAACTTAGTACCAAAAGCCAAACAAATAAAAATTCTTTCAAAATATATATCCGACCACTGCCCAGTCGAGGTGGAATTTTATGGTAAAAGACCTGAGTTCTGTTGGAGGTACCCAATCTGGTTAGCAAAGAATAGGAATATAATGGAAGAAAGTAAAAAAAAACCTAAAAGAATTCCTAGAAATAAATTGTAAGGACAATGAAAACTGGAAGGTCATTTGGGACACCAGTAAGGCCTATATGAGGGGTTTCTTTATGAAGAGCCAAGCAAATTGGAAGAAAAAGAAAGGTAGAGAGCTACAGGAAATCCAAAAAAGGATCATAATAGTGGAGAAAGAACTTAAGAAATACCCAAATAATGTAGAAAGGAAGAAGGAATTGAATCTTCTGCAAAAACAATTAGATTTCTTTGAATTGGAAGAAATGCACAAAAAATTAAAATATGTAAACCAAAGATTTTTTGAGCATGCCAATAAAGCGGGTAGGTTCTTAGCTTGGCAACTGAAGGAAAAAAGAAGGAGAAATGTCATCTCAAAATTAAAGATCGGCCAGAAGGAAATAACATCGGAGATAAGGAAAACTTTCGAGGAATTCTTCTCGAAACTACAGTATATAGGAAGGACAATACAGATACTGAGGAAGTACAGAAATACATAGGAGATAAAAAAAACTTTAAAAATATTAGATGAAGAAAGAGAAATGCTAAACGAAAAAATATCTAAAGAAGAAATCAAACTAGCAATAAAAAAGCCAAGGTAGGCAAGGCAGCAGCACCCGATGGATATCCCGCAGAATACTATAAGGAGCATTGTGAGGAGATGGTGGATATCCTGGAAAAAGTTTTCAATAATATCTTAGAAACAGGGAAAACCCCGGAATCCTGGGCTGAATCAAATATAATCCTGATAGGAAAACCAGATAAGGACCCCTTAAATCCGGCGAGCTATAGGCCCATTTCATTATTAAACGTAGATTACAAAATATTTGCATCTATATTATCTGAGAGACTAAAAACCTTCTTAAATATTTGAATTAAATCAGACCAAAATGGATTTTTACCAAACAGATACCTAAAAAACAACATTAGGATAATGACTAATATTATCGAATACTATAAAAAAATATAAATAAAAAGGTGGCATTAGTTTTCCTAGACGCGGAAAAAGCGTTTGATAATGTAAATTGGCACTATTTAAAAATTATGACAAATGAATTAGATATAGGAAATCGCATTAAAAAAGCAATCCACGCAATCTATGAAGAGCAAACTGCAAGAATCATTGTCAACCAAAAGAAAACAGGAAAAATCAGGATCCAAAAGGGGGTTAGACAGGGCTGCCCACTCTCTCCCCTTCTTTTTATATGGCTGTTAGAACTTTTGCTAGATGAGATCAGAAGTGACACCGACTTAAAGGGACTAAAGATCAAAAAGGAAGAATACGAAGTGCAAGCTTTTGCAGATGACCTGGCATTGGTAATCGAAAATCCTAACTCAGATTGGCAAAAGTGGTCAGAGAAAATAGAAAAATTCGGAAAGATAGCGGGCCTAAAGATAAACAAGGAAAAAACACAGATGTTGACGATGAATATGACTGAAAGCGAGAAAGCAGATCTTCAGCAAAAAACAGGAATGCAGATTACAAATAAGGTGAAATACCTAGGGGTGCATCTCACCACCAATAATTCGCAATTGTTTAAGAATAATTATGTTAATAAATGGAAGGAAATTACAAAGGAATTGGACAAATGGTCAAAATTGAAACTATCCTTTTTAGGAAGGATAGCCACAGTAAAAATGACGCTTCCAAAGATTAACTTCCTGTTTTCTACTCTGCCCATTATTAAGAAAGAAACTCCATTTATAAATGGACAACCGATATATCGAAGTTCATCTGGGGAGGCAAGAAACCAAGAGTAAAAATGAAAATACTTCAGGACATTAAAGAGAGGGGAGGGTTAGCAGTACCAAATCTGAAATTATATTATGAGGCAAATTGTCTAGCCTGGGTGAGAGAATGGTGTAAGGCCGAAAATGAGAGGTTGCTTAATTTGGAAGGCTTCGACCTGAGGTTCGGGTTTCACGGATATTTGTGTTACAATAAGATAAAAGCCGATGGAAACTTTAAGGATCACTATATAAGAAGTGCACTGATCAAAGTATGGATAAAATACTATAAAAATATTACAAAAAAATGCCAATGTGGGTTTTACCACTAGAAGCATTTAGAATAAGACAACTCGACAACACTAAGTGGTTAACGTACAAAGAAGTAACAACTTGGGATGGACAGAAATATACACTGAAACCCAGACACCAATTGGTAGAAGGTCAAAAACCTATGAACTGGTTCCCATATTTACAATTGACTCAACAATTCAAAGAAGATCAAAAGGAAGGGTTTGACGAGGAGGGAAATGAGCTGGAAACGATCATACTAGGAAGTAACAAAAAGATGGTAGGGAAAATATATAAGACCTTGGTCCTCAAAGAAGGCGAAGATAGTAGGATCAAAGATTATATGAAGTTATGGTCGAGGAATATTGGGTATAGAATCAACACAGAAATGTGGAGAACCATATGGAGGAGAAACATCTGCGCATCAACCTGTTCTAGATACAAAGAAAACTGGGTAAAACTAGTATATAGATCAGGGGTGGGCAACTATTTTTTCCAAGGGGCCGCACGAGAGCCAAAAAATATTATGGAGGGCTGCACCTATTTATTTATTTATTTACTATATTTACTACATATTACACATCATTAATATTAACATATTAATATATCAACAAATATTCATATATTATTAGTATTAATATCATAATTATTATATTATAGTGTGTGTATATATAGACATTATAATATATTGAAATTATAATATAATGTCATGGCAGATAATCCACAATATTGGCTTTGAACTGGGGGCCTTTTTACACAAATGCATAAACCAGAATATTAAGGCTGAACATCCCACAATATGTGCTTTGAACTGGTTTATCTGAGTCCACATTGCCATATAATCCAGTTCAAAGCATAGAATGTGGGGTTGTATTCAGCTGTGTGGAAGGGGATTCAGAATTATGTGCTTTGAACTGGTTTATCTGAGTCCACATTGCCATATAATCCAGTTCAAAGCATATAATGTGGGGTTGTATTCAGCTGTGTGGAAGGGGATTCAGAATATCAAGGCTGAACATCCCACAATATGTGCTTTGAACTGGTTTATCTGAGTCCACATTGCCATATAATCCAGTTCAAAGCATATAATGTGGGGTTGTATTCAGCTGTGTAGAAGGGATTCAGAATATCAAGGCTGAACATCCCACAATATGTGCTTTGAACTGGTTTATCTGAGTCCACATTGCCATATAATCCAGTTCAAAGCATATAATGTGGGGTTGTATTCAGCTGTGTAGAAGGGGATTCAGAATATCAAGGCTGAACATCCCACAATATGTGCTTTGAACTGGTTTATCTGAGTCCACATTGCCATATAATCCAGTTCAAAGCATATAATGTGGGGTTGTATTCAGCTGTGTAGAAGGGGATTCAGAATATCAAGGCAGGAAATCCCACCATATCTGCTTTGAACTGGATTATATGGCAGTCCGGACTCAGGGCCCTTTTCACAGCCATATAACCCAAATATCAAGGGGAAATCCCACAATATCTGCTTTGAACTGGGTTATCTGGGTTATTAATAATAATAACAACAATGGGTTCCTAGAGCAGAAGGGACCTCTGAGGCCATCCAGTCCACCCTCCTTCTGCCATAAGGGAAAACACAACCAAAGCATACCTCACAGATGGCCATTCAGCCTCTGCTACTATTAATAATAATATTAATAATAATAACAACAATGGGTTCCTAGAGCAGAAGGGACCTCTGAGGCCATCCAGTCCAACCTCATTCTGCCATAAGGGAAAAACACAACCAAAGCATACCTCACAGATGGCCATTCAGCCATCTTGAACCAAACTTGGCACACTGAACTTTCATGAGACCAACACAAAGTACTGAAAGGGTTTGCTCTGCATTTACCTTGGGAGTTGTAGTTCACCTACTTCCAGAGAGCACTGTGGGTCAGGCCCAAACTTGGCACAAATATTGAATATGCCCAAAGAAGCAGGAAGAAGGGAGGGAGAGAGAGCGAGGCAGAAGAGAAGGCTTGGAAGCCACGGAGGAGGAAGCAGGCCACGCCCCCTCTCCCTAGCTGCGTTTCTGTGGAAGGGAGAAGGAAGAAAAGGGAGAGGGGGGGGGGGGAAGAAACAGGAAGACAGGAAAGCGCCGAGGCAAGAGTGAGGGGGAAGCGTACGAGGAGGAAGTGAAGGGAGGAGGAGGAGGAGAGCGAACACACACACACACACACACACACACTTTATTTGCCGCCTCCCCTTCTTCCCCCTCTTTTCCTTCCCCTCCGCTTGCCTGCCTGAATGAGGGAGGGAAAGAAGGAAGGAAAGAAGGAAGCCCTTCCACCTCGGCTCTGCCACCGGCAGCTGCTTTTCTCCGGCCCCTGCCGCCTTCCTCCTCGCCGCCGCGAGGCCCACGGCAGCGGCGCTGAGGGCGCTGAGGGCGCAGGTGAGGAGGCGGCAGCTGGAGGCAGTGCAGGCTCCCCGGATGCCCCACTTCATCCACCGCCTCTGCCCGCTCCTCTCCCACGCCTCCTCCTCCCCGCCGTTGCCTCCCTCCTCGCCTCTGCCTTGTCCTCATTCTCCCGTGTACCCCTCTGAGCTGGCTGCCGCACGCCTCGGGGACATGGCAGACAGGCTGGAGGAGCGGCGGCCATCCCTGAAGCACTCAGCGATCTGAGGCAGCTGTTCGCCCTGGAGATCGCCAGGGCGATTAGCCCCCGCAGGTTGCCAAGTGCGCCTGCTGCAGGCTGGGATCGCCTTCAAGGATGGCCGCTGCTCCTCTGGCCTGTCTGCCATGTTCCCGCAGCCGGCTCGGAGGGAGGCAGCAGCAGGGGGGAGGAGGAGGCGTGAGAGAGGAGCGGGCAGCGGCGGCAGATGAAGTGGGGTGTCCGGAATGCCTGCGCCGCGCTCTCCAGCTGCCTCCTCCTTGCCTGCGCCCTCAGCGCCGCCGCCGTGGGCCTCAAGTGCTTCTCGCTGGGCTTGGAGCAGGCCGAGGAGCCGGCAAGAAGCACTTGAGGCCCACGGTGGCGGCGCTGATGGAGCAGGCGAGGAGGAGGCAGCTGGAGAGCGTGGCGCAGGCTCCCCGGGCACCTCACTTCATCCTCCACCACCACCCGCTCCTCTCCCTCGCCTCATCCTCCTCCTCCCCAATGCCTCCTTCCTCGCCGCTGCCTCGTTCTCATCCTCCCGTGCCTTCCTCCAAGCCGGCTGCCGCGCGCGGTGGGGACATGGCAGACAGGCCGGAGGAAGGCATGGGAGGATGAGGACGAGGTGGCAGCAAGGAAGGAGGCGGCGGGGAGGAGAAGGAGGAGAAGGAGGCGTGGGAGAGGAACGGGCAGCGGTGGAGGAGGAAGTGGGGTGCCCGGGAGCCTGCGCCATGCTCCCCAGCGGCCTCCTCCTCGCCTGCGCCCTCAGCGCCGCCGCCTTGGGCCTCAAGTGCTTCTCGCTGGGCTCGGAGCAGGCCGAGGAGCGAGAGGCCGGCAAGAAGCACTTGAGGCCCACGGTGGCGGCGCTGAGGGCGCAGGCGAGGAGGAGGCAGCTGGAGAGCGTGGCGCAGGCTCCCCGGGCGCCTCACTTCATCCTCCGCCACCACCCGCTCCTCTCCCACGCCTCATCCTCCTCCTCCCCGCTGCCTCCTTCCTCACCGCTGCCTCGTCCTCATCCTCCCGTGCCTTCCTCCGAGCCAGCTGCCGCGCGCGGCGGGGACATGGCAGACAAGCCGGAGGAAGGCACGGGAGGATGAGGACGAGGCAGCGGCAAGGAAGGAGGCAGCAGGGGGCCGGACAGAAGCAGCTGCCGGGCCGGATCCGGCCCCCGGGCCGTGCTTTGCCCACCCCTGATATAGATGGTACTTAGACCCGGCCAAAATAGCAAAAATGTATAAGTCTTCTAAGACAAACTGCTGGAACTGCGGAGAAAAAAACGGAACCTTCTTCCACCTCTGGTGGCATTGCAAAAAGGTGCGGGAGTTTTGGACTACGGTCAATAGTGAGTTGGAGAAAATATTCAAGATCCAGATAGAAAGAAAACCAGACAGTTTGCTGCTAGGGATAATAGACCGAAGACTAAAATTGAATGAAAATGATAAGAGGGTATTCTTAATTTTGACCACAGCTGCAAAGCTGACGTTTGCCAAATATTGGAAGTCGGCGAAATCACTAACGAAGGACGAATGGATATTAAATGTATTAGAAACTATTCAAATGGAGTGGCTCACAGAAGCACTAAGGGACAACAACAGGACAGAGGGGCAGAGTGGAAGACAGGATTGGAAATGTATGGAACAATATTGTCAAAAAGAATATAACATTAACTAACAGCTGAACTGGGAGTAAGATTAACGGAATTAGATATTTATATATATAGGAGTGTATATAGAGATGTATACGTAGCTATATGGATTCATCTAAGTAGGGGCTGAGGAGTGAGATAGAGGTATGGACACAAACAAATAGAAGCTCAAAGTCAGTTAAGGGATATAAGGAGAATGTTATCTAAGTTGTAGGAATGAAGGGACATAAAAAAGTCTCTAATATATGACAAGATAAATAAAAAAGGCTGTTTTCTCTCTGTACATTGTAGGCAAATAGAGGAAAGACAAGAAGAAAAGCAATGAATAAGTGAACCGAAGTTGATGAAAATCGTAGAAGTGCTAGATTGATAATGTTTTTGATAAACCACCTGCCCAGAACTTTTTGTATGTGGTTCCGGGCACTCTTTTCTTTCTGCTCTTTAAATGCCAGTCGGCATTTTCTTTTCGCACTCTTGCGCTCTTTTTCCACCTTTACCTTTTTTTCTTCTTTTTTTAACTTGTATTTTGTAAACCCAATAAAGATCTTTTTTTTTTAAAAAAAGGAGGCTGGTGAAGACTTGGATCTGGAACGAAGCCTTCCCAGAATAAGCTGAGATTGGCTATAGTCTAAATGAATGACCACATTTACAGACCAAGTGGAATTGTTTTTAGTGGCAATGTAGTTTTTATGTCTTGGGCTTTTTATGTATTTTAATATGTTGTTGTAGATGTTTTCAAATTGTAGAGCACTGAATCTTGCTGTAAGCCGGTCTGAGTCCCTCTACAAAGGTGAGAAGGTCGGGGTACAAGAGTTTTAAATAAATAAATAAATAAGAATAGTAGTGAAATACACAACTACACAAATAGTTACCCAGGATGGCAGTCCCTTTGGATTAAGGATGGTGCTGTTGAACGCCAGATCTGTCAACGTTAAAACAGCTATCATCCAGGACTTAATTCTGGATGAACGGGCAGATCTGGCGTGCATAATGGAGACCTGGCTGGATGAGGCTGGAGGTGTAAATCTGACCAAGCTTTGTTCACCAGGCTTCTCCGTGCAACACCAGCTGAGATGTGGAGGGTGGAGTTGCGGTGGTCTATAAGGATTCCATCTCCCTGACCAGATGCCACATTCCTCAGTCAACCAATTTCGAATGTGTCCACCTGAGGGTAGGTGACCGGGACAGAATAGGGATTCTGTTAGTGTACCGTCCACCCCGCTGCACTACAGTCTCCCTACCTGAGTTAGCTGGGGTGGTCTCAAGCCTGGTGTTGGAGTCCCAACGGCTCTTAGTGCTGGGGAACTTCAACATACATGCGGAGTCCACCCTTTCAGAAGCGGCTCAGGACTTCATGTCTACCATGGCGACCATGGGGCTGTCCCAACAGGTATCTGGCCCTACCCACTGTGCTGGCCACACCTTAGACTTGGTTTTCTGTCAGGGATGGGAGAACGATGGCGTGTGGAGGAACTGACCATCACTCCGTTGCCATGGACCGACCATCATCTGATCAGGTTTTGTCGCCCCCTTGGGCCCCTTGGCACTTGACCTCCCCGGACAACAGACAAAGCAGCTGAGGTACAACAAGCTTTATTGATTATAAGGTAGCAAAGGTAAGCATATAGTCCAGGAAGCCTTTAATATGTAGCCTCTGGATAGCAGCAAATACTGGATTCAGCAAGGCTTGAGTATCCGCAACGGCAGGATCTCAAGTGGAGGAAATTCAGGAACAAATGGGGGATGCGATAGATAGTCTCTGAGCCCCCAACTGGCGCAAGAAGGTTGGCGGCTTTAGGTACTGCAGGCAAAGTCAATGCAAAAGCAATACAGCTTCCCCGCAGGGCTCGACGATGAACAGGAACAAGGCTAGATGCTGGAACGAGGCAGCCGAGGAAGGCTGGCTGGCTGGATCTTAGTAGCTGGCCGAAAGGCCCGGTTCACAATGGCATCATGGCAATAGCGGTCGTTGGTACGAAATGCTGGCTTGCAGAATCTCACAGCCTTTATAGGATTCCTGACCGTAGGGCCCAGTGCGTCGAACATCAAATCCAATGATGGATGAGCCTCGGTGTCACGATGCACGGACTTGGCGGGCCCCCTTAATCACACACACAGAGACGTACTGAAGGCTAACTACTTTATTGAGTATAAAAACAGTTCCAAAGAATAGAGTCCAATATAAGGTGAATATAGTCCAAAAGGCTCAAAGTGAGAATGTCCAAAATAACGAAGCAAACAGGCAAAAGCTTGGCAAGGCTCCGCAGCCAATGCGGATCAGGAAACAGGGCAAGGCTCCGCAACCAATGCGGATCAGGAAACAGGGCAAGGCTCCGCAAACCAATGCGGATCAGGAAACAAGGCACAGCAAACAAGGCAAGGCTTGAATGACCACAGCTTAGCTTGTGGCCTAACTCCGCTTCACGCCTATTCAGGTAAGACGTGGCCGGAGAACTGAGGATTCGTTCCCACGGATCCTATACTTAATCCTTCGGCCGAGGTCCTCGACGCTCTAGGCTTCTTCGTCTCCAATCCCTGCTGACGGACCTCGGCCGGTCTAGGGCCCGGGACCAATCCCTCCTACTAGACTCGATGTTCCGTCTCCTATCAAAGGTTCGACCTTGTCTCTCAGCAGCTGTGTTGCTATCTCCCTGAGAGCTTTCCTCCCTAGCCATTTCCCATGCGCTTTGTT
>JARBWK010000012.1:112734393-112816566 GCA_030556195.1 Anolis apletophallus | reverse complement strand
TCTACATGGGGTTACCTTTGAAGACTGTTCGGAAGCTTCAAATGGTCCAACGGGAGGCAGCCAGGTTGTTAACAGGAGCGAGACTCAGGGAGCACACAACTCCTCTGTTGCGCCAGCTCCACTGGCTACCAGTTTGCTACCGGGCACAATTCAAAGTGCTGGCTTTAGCCTTAAAGCCCTAAATGGTTCTGGCCCTGCTTATCTGTCCAAACGTATCTCTCTCCATCCAGGAATTTAAGATCTTCTGGGGAGGCCCTGCTCTCAGTCCCGCCTTCTTCAGAGGTTCGGTTGGCGGAGATGAGAGACAGGGCCTTCTCAGTGGTGGCCCCGTGGCTATGAAATGCCCTCCCTAGGGACATCAGATTGGTCCCCTACCCTCTTAACATTTGGTATAAAAATCAAAACCTGGCTTTTTGAGCAGGCTTTCTCAAATGCAGTACAGCAATAAACACTGATCTTGGAACAACTAGACAATTGTGATTGGATAACGATTTTGGTAATGAGATGCGGAGGATCTATGTTTTTATTGGTTTTATTACTTGTTGGATTTTATTTATGTTGAACTTTTTAGCTGTTTTTATATTATCGTGACATCGAATTGTCCCGTTTTGTAAACCACCTTGAGTCGCTCTCGGGCTGAGAATGGCGGTATAGAAATAAAGTAAATAAATAAATAAATATAATAAGTACACACGGTAGATGTAAAAATCAATAAAGCAATAAACATACCCAGAGGAAGAAATATACATGCCAGGACATAGATGAGAAGGACCACTATGCAAGCGATCAAGAATGCCACGGGTCTGTGAAGGAATTCTTTGATTTGTCGCTTTTTCTTTTGAACTTCAGGGCAAGAAAAAAAGAAAACAGCAAGAACAATCAAGAGCAGAAATCTCATGAATCTCACACTGAATAATGTGTCCATACAGTACTGAAGAGGCAGAGGTTGATATAATTAATTATGTGATATTTGCTAATGAAAACTGCTTAACAAGTGTACTTTACAACAATTACATAAATCACTGCGTTGATTTACAAAGAACATGGTGTACTGATAATTGCCTAATAGTTAACAATCATGCAGATTGACCTTGATCACTGCTTTGCGTCCAACCTGGCAGTTAGTTTTAGTGAGTCTGACATCCTCTGAGAAAGGACAGCTGGATCCTCCAAGGAGCTTCAAAAGAACAATGTTGATAATGTGGGATTTTATTTAGCTGTGTGGAAAACGCCTAAGACTTCAAAGCTTAAGCACAGGGTGACGTAGTAGGGAGGGAAAGCCGGTTGACTCAGCAAGGCCATACATCTTCTCATAGACAATGGGAATAAACGAGGAGGCTAATGAGGTAGCACTGATCTCATGGCTTTATGGCACATGCTCACAGCAATAAAAGATGACATCATGGCTTTATGGCGCATGCACAAAGAAAAAGAAAGTTTTTTGGGAACAAAAGTTCAACTGTCTATAAAAACAGAGACAGGGACATTTGTAAAGCTTACTGTGCCTTTATCTGATCCATAAACTCACTATAATGGAGATCTGTCTCTAGTGACTATTATTTATTTATTTATTTATTTATTTATTTATTTATTCGGCTTTTATGCCGCCACTCCCTAGTAGGCTCGGGGCGGCTTACAGCCAGGGGCAAAACAATATACAATAAACGTAACACACTAAAATGCAATATAAAAACGAGGTAGAAATGCACAGTAAAACAGCATTAAAACACAATTAAAATAGTTCAGGCGGTCTGGCAGCATTGTCATGGGGTCCCGCTATTCGACCTAGACCTGGAAAGCCAGCCGGAAAAGGTAAGTCTTACAAGCCCGCCTAAACGGGAGCAGGTCATGGATAGCCCGAGTAGCTGGCGGCAGGGCATTCCACAATGTCGGCGCTATGACCGAAAAGGCCCTTCGACGAGTGGCAGTTCTTTTGGCCACTTTAGCGGAGGGAACCGCTAACAGATTAGAGTCCTCCGAACGAAGTGATCTAGAAGGGTAATATGGGGTGAGACGGTCCCTCAGATACGCTGGCCCCAGGCCGTGTAAGGCCTTAAAGGTAAGAACCAACACTTTGAAGGTAATCCGGTGCTCAATGGGCAGCCAGTGCAGATCCTGCAAAATGGGTGTTATACGGCATCCTGCTGGGGAGCCAGACAGGAGCCGGGCGGCAGTGTTCTGCACCAGCCTGAGCTTCCGGGTTACCGACAGAGGAAGGCCAACGTAAAGAGCGTTACAGTAATCAAGCCTCGAGATGACCGTGGCTTGGATCACCGTGGCCAGGTCAGACCGGGACAGGTAGGGGGCCAGCCTCCTCACCTGTCGGAGATGAAAGAAGGTGATCTTGCTGACCACAGAGACCTGGGTCTCCATGGTCAGTTGGGAGTCCAAGTGGACCCCCAAGCTCTTCACGGAAGACGATGGGCATAACGCCGCACCGTCCAGGGTCGGAAGCTGGAAATCCTCACCGCCCGGACGACCTGGCCACAAGATCTCCGTCTTCGCCGGATTCACCCTCAACCTACTGGCTCGCAGCCATCCAGTAACGGCTTTGAGGCAGCGCTGGAAATTATCGGGGACGGGGCCCGACCTGTCCTCCACCCTCAGAATGAGCTGAGTGTCGTCAGCGTACTGGTGACACTCAAGCCCATAACTCCGCACCAGCTGTGCAAGCGGCTGCATGTAGATGTTAAATAACAGAGGGGAAAGAATGGCCCCCTGCGGAACTCCACAAACTAATGGGGAGCCCTCGGAGACCACTCCACCCCTCCTCACACGCTGAGACCGCTGGTGGAGGAAGGAGGTCAGCCATTTAAGGGCTGTCCCCCTCACTCCAGCCATGGCCAGGCGGTGGATCAAGAGTTTGTGGTCGACCGTGTCAAACGCTGCCGTGAGGTCCAATAACACGAGCAGCGCAGACCCGCCTTGGTCGAGCTGGCAGCGGAGTTGGTCTGTGATGGAGACCAGGACCGTCTCCGTCCCATGCCCCGAACGGAAGCCGGACTGGAAGGGGTCTAGCCATGTTGCATCATCTAAGAAGGACTGCAACTGCTCCATTACTGCCTCTCAACTACCTTCCCCAGATACGAAAGATTCGACACTGGTCGGTAGTTGGAGGGAACCGCGGGGTCTAACGACGGTTTCTTCAGTAATGGAGCTACCACCGCCTCTTTCAAGCACTCTGAAAGACTCCTTGCTCAAGGGAGCTATTAACGATATTCAACAGAGGCCCACGTAACCCCTCCAGGCAAGATCTAACAAGCCAGGAGGGGCACGGGTCGAGGGAGCAGGTGGTAGGTCTAGTTGCAGCCATGATTATGGGATTTGGATACTAGAGATTATTATCAGCTGGCTTTCCAGCAAATGGGAAACAGACTTGGGTAATTTCAGTACAGCAAAGGAGGAATACGCAATGCCTGAGCTGCAACCCTTCACCTGTTCTTGTGGATGATGGGAATGTCTTCTCCTCCAAGAATGGCTACAGCTATACGTTTGCCATTTGCACAGGATGTGAATCAAGACCTAAGCCTGGTCGAGCATCCAGATTGTTCTAATATCTTAGAACAGTGGTTCACAACCTGTGGGTCCCCAGATGTTGTGGCCTTCAACTCCCAGAAATCCTAACAGCTGGTAAACTGGCTGGGATTTCTGGGAGTTGTAGGCCAAAACACCTGGGGACCCATAGGTTGAGAACCACTGTCTTAGAAGGAGCGTTTCTCCTTCACTCCTGTCTTCCCTACCAACCATGTTTGTTTTCAACCCTTTTGCCAATTTCCCTTTCCAGTACATTCCAAGAAGTTCAGTGGGCCAGTTGAATATATATAACACCTCCATACATGCTGTTTCGTTTTCATCTTTTGCTTCGTCGTCTTTCTTATCAGGCTTTGCCGCCTCTAATAAAAAAGCAGAATATGTATCCCATCAGTACTACAATTGGTGTAAGACAGCAAAGATAAACAAATGAAATGCCTTTATATACAAAACATGTGTCTAGTTAAATCTTTACTACTTTACTACTCGTAAAAGTGGCATCTATTTCAGCTATTCTGGAGTGGAAAGGGATATACGGTAGACTCTCCATTACCAGAACTTAAGCAGCCAGCTGATTATCCACTTAAGAATAGCATAGCCTGTATTGAAAGTAATAGATATGGTACAAATGGAGGCTCTGACTGAGGCTTTGAGGGATGAAGGAGGAAAAGACAAAGAAAATCAAAAATGGGACTGGACAAGTCTAATAGACTATTTCAAATCGGAAAAAAGCATAGACCTAATGGTGAAGGGTTTGTAGACAATAGGACCAGCGGGAAACTGTTAGATAGATAAGCAGATAAGTTTAAATCAGGGAACCAAAGAAGAATCAAACACTCGCAGAGACTGAGAGGAATCGAAGAACATTACCGGCCATACCTCCAACTGTCTCTCACACAGTTAAAGACCCAGAGAACATCAACTCTGGATCTTCACTCAGATCTTTGCACTTTTTTCTGAACTTTCTACTCTAAACTTTAACCTATTTAAAGGACTTTCCTAACTACTTTTCTATATCTTGGTGCAACAGCACTAGGATCCAACTGCATATTGTTTGGTGTTTACTTTCTTTGCTAATTGTTCTTTAAATGCTAATTGTTCTATAACAGTGCTGTCCAACTTCTAACCGGCCAAGGGCCAGACTTGAGGTCACTGATGACCTGGGGGGGCGTTCGGCCCCGCCCCCAGGCCCCTCTTAAGCTGTCATTCTCCCTCCTCCTCTTTCTCTGGCGCCGCGGCGCATGGGACACCAGCGGCGCCGGGAAGGAGGAGGAGGCCCACCTCCTCGCACCTTCCCGCCCTTCCCGGCGCAGCCGGTGTCCCGTGCGCTGCGGCAAAGGGGAAAGCAGCGACGCCCGGGAAAGAGGAGGAGGAGGAGGAGAACTCCTCCTCCTCCTCTTTCCCCGCCCGCGCCCTTGTCCGGATCCCGGGCGCCAGCGCGAGGAAAGAGGGAAAGGAGAAGGCAATCAGCTGACTGCCTTCTCCTTGTCCCTCTTTCCCGCCGCCGCCGGCGCCCGAAATCCCGCACGCCTGGGGAAAGAGGGAAAGGAGAAGGCAATCAGCTGACTGCCTTCTCCTTGTCCCTCTTTCCCGCACGCCGCGCCCGATATCCCCCGTGCGGGGGAGAGGGAAGGAGAAGGCAATCAGCTGACTGCCTTCTCCTTGTCCCTCTTTCCCAGCAGCGCCGGCGCAGGATCTCGCGTGCGGGGAAAGAGGGAAAGGAGAAGGCAATCAGCTGACTGCCTTCTCCTTGTCCCTCTTTCCCCGCGCGCGCGCCCTTGCCCCAATCCTGAGCACCGGCGCGGGGAGGGGAAGGAGGAGGGGCGAAGGAGGAAGGAGGCAGCCAGCTGACTTCCTCCTCCTTCGCCCCCCCCTCCTCCCCCGCGGACGCGCCGCGGCTCCAATCGCGAGCCGCGGTGCAGGGAGGGGAAGGAGGAAGGGCGAAGGAGGAGGAGCCAGCTCACTTCCTCCTCCCTGCCCCGCCTCCCCCTCCCCCCCGGCCGCCATTTTTTTATTTAAAAATTAGATTTTTTAAAAAAAAATGGCGGCCGGGGGCATAGCGGGGGCCGTGTCCAACAGGCTGGGGGGCCGTGTCCGGCCCCCGGGCCGCCAGTTGGACAGCCCTGTTCTATAAAATCTTCAATAAAGAGGTTTTTTTAAAAAAAGAATAGCATAGCCTGCTACTGCCTACAATGTTGTAGCTTCTTTGGAAACCTTGCTCAAGGCCTTCCTGAAATCCAGATCTGCTACATCCCCATCCTTCTTCATCTTGATTTGAGACTCTATTCCCTTATTGTAGATCCCGTCCTAACTCTCAGGGCTATTGACTATGTATCTGTGTTTTTACTGAATTTTACTGTGTGTTTTATTGTGTATTTTATTGCTATTGCGATCCGCCCTGAGCCTGCAGGGAGGAGCGGAATATAAAACCGAATAATAAATAAATAAATAAATAATCCTATCCCTTTCCCTCCTAATTTCCGGTTACCATTCCCATATGTCATTACTAGGGATATAACTATAGTGAGAGCGACAAAATTAGGGCATTAAAACAAATAAGATCTTTGACCTTTCCTTCAAGGAAATGGTTCTTCCATCCCCACATTTCTGGTATTGCAAATAATTGAAACCTCACTTGAATATCCAAAAATACTGTTTTGGACTCCAAAGAGCAAGCAGAGGGACACTATATGCCTGTATTCCTGCAAAGAGAACATGTAGGTAGAAGGAACAAACCAAGAAAAAAGCTTAGTAGAAGTAACTTACTTCCGTTTGCAGCTGGAGCTTTTTTGGGTGCCATTTTTGTCTCTTTGCTGTTAGTAATGTTTCATGGTGTGATCTGTTTGCAAAATGAAGATGAGATAATATTGTCAAATAGCTACCTCCAGATTGAGGCTAAGATGGAACTAAAGCATGTTCTGTGCCGAACGTTTGACCCGAAAGTAAAAGCAGTAGTGGTGTTACATGGAGGGTGCTGTTTTCCATGGAAACTCTCTAAATTGCTAGGCATGAAATATGGGATTAGTAGCAAATAAGGAGACTCTAAATGTACATTGGTAAAGAAATAATCATATAGATTTGAAGGCTTCATAAAACACTATACTTCTGGAAGCTTCTGGAAGTTGAAGTCCAAAATACCTGGAGGACAAGAACTCCATACTGTTACGATAAGTCCTTGCAGGACCAAGATTATGTGTGAATGAAAATGCTATGTATGTAATAGTGCTGTGCACCTGGGTTAACAGGCAATCAGCAGCCTAGTGCCACACCCAAGGGCCTATAACTGCTGGTGTTATTTTCTGTGTGGTGTGTGGTGGTGATAGAGTAAAGGTCAAGAGTAAAGATTTGTTTTCTTCAATTTTACCTCTGCTGGTCTGGCGTATTTCTTGAACTTATGGACATGGGCGTTAGGCGGACCACACCGCTGCGTAACAGGTTATGGGCCCAGACACCCAGACAGACGGATGGTCTAAAGCCTAGCCTCAGTCAGCATTGACGCTGCATGGTCCATATTTTGCTTTTGGAAAAGACCAGGTTTGACTTTACTCTTTTATTTTGGAATTTTGTGCCGGAAAGATGGATCCAGGAGTGAATTTGGATCCATTGCCAGGTTGAATGGCAGTAACTACTCTATGTGGAAGGTGCGTATGGAGAGTTACCTGAGGAGGGAATCCCTGTGGGAATGTATTTCGAACCCACCACCACAAGCCCCTAATGCTGAACAGCAGAAAGCCCAGGAGAAGGCCAAGGCAACCCTCATCCTCAGAGTGGATGATGAGCAGCTGGTCCACGTTTGCAGTTTGCCCTCTGCACATGCTATTTGGGAGCGGTTGAAAGCGGTGCATGTCTCTGACTCTGCGGCAACTGTGGCTGTGCTAGCCAGGAGGCTGTACAGAAAGCGTTTTCAGGCTGGAGAGGAGCTGAAGGACCATTTGCAGTATTTGCAAAGCCTGTTCATGGATTTGGAGCAGAGAGACTTCAGACTTACTGAAGCAAACAAATGCTTTATTGTTCTGTCTTCAATGGATGATTCCTTTGACGGAATAGTAAATTCCTTGGAGTCACTCCCACAGGCTCAGCTTAATTTGCAGTATATTTGTGCCAGGTTAATTTCAGACTGGGATCGACGGAAGGACCGCAGTATGGAGGCTGCAAGCACAGCTGGGATTGCTCAGCAGAGACAGCCAGTTGTAAATACAGCGGAGCAAGAGAGGGAGACTGTTTGTGCTGTAAGGAGATGTTTTATCTGTAATTCTCCAAAACATCTTAAACGAGAATGCCCAAGGTTACTGGGACAAACAAAAGGTACAGCAACATGTGAGGAGGGGGTCATCGAATGTTAAAATTGTGCAAACAGACAAAAGACCTGAGCAGAAAGACATTTTTATGTTGACTCAGGGTGCTCAAAACACATTGTGAATGATAAGACTTTGTTTAAAAAGTTTCATAAGCTGGATGGTTTGAATGTAAGTCTTGCTGATGGGAAGCATTATTCTGTTCAAGTAAAAGGAGAAGTTTATGTTAAATGTTTGGGCATAACACTAAAGGATGTGTATTTTGTACCACAGGTTGAGTTTAATCTCCTATCAGTGAGTAAACTTGATAGTGAGGGGTTTGATGTTATTTTTTCAGGAGGCAATGTTAAAATTCTGAAAGGGACCAAACTGTATGGTACAGGAAGAATACAGAATGGTATATATGTGTTGGAACAAAAGGATGCATGCAGTGTGAATATAGTTGGCAAAAACACTCCATTGCATAATAAGTGTATACATGAACTGCACAGAATTTTGGGACATCAAGTTTTAAAGTATTGAGCAAAATGCAGGAATGCAGTGAAGGTTTAAAGTTGAATAACTGCAAGCATTTTCTTGATTGTATTGTTTGTAAAAAGAACAAAGGTTCAGTCTGCACCAATAAGTAAAAAAGAGCTTAAAAATGTCAGAAAAGCCTTTTCAGCTGGTACATGCAGACTTAATTGGACCATTTTCTCCTAGTAAAGGAGGGGCTGTGTATTGTTTATGTATTTTGGATGATTTTTCTAATTTTTCACGGTGTTTTCTGTTAAAACACAAAAGTGAAGTGTTTGAAATATTCAAGAACTGGGTGGCCTATGTTAAGAGACAATTTGAAGTGAATGTGAAAGCCTTGCAATCAGATAGAGGAGGAGAATTCACATCACATAATTTGGCAGATTTCTTAAAGAAGGAGGATAAAACACCGGCTCACTTGCCCATACCAAAGTGCTGAGAATGGGAAAATTGAGAGGTTTGTGAGGAAGATACAAACTGTGAAGGATTCTCTGTTGGCAGATTCTGGTTTACCAGCCAACTTATGGGGGAGAGGCAATGAATACAGCCAATTATTTAATTAACAGGTTGTGGTCTGAACCTATTCAGGAAACTCCTTATTTTCTTTTGTATGGTAAGAGACCTCCACTGGATCATTTGAGAGCGTTTGGGACTCAAGCTTGGGTTCTAGTGCCCAAAGCAATTAGAAGGAAAGGCCAGGATAAATCCAGGAAGTCATGGTGGGATATGCTCAGGGGGCAAAAGCATGGCGATTCTTAGATGATGACGGGTCAATAGTCATTTCAAGGTCAGGTAATTTTGCATGTCCACAGAATTGGGACAAAATCCATGCTAACCATGAGGTATTTCTTCCTATCGCAAATGAGAGTACTCATGAGGAGGCACAAGCCCCAATAAGAGAGGAAGAAAGTGTTGCAACAACTTCTGAACGTATGAGTAGACCTCAGATAAAAGGAATGAAGAGATCTAAGTCATCAGATGAGGAGGAGGAACAAGATCCTGGGGTAGGAACTAGCCAAAGCATGGACTTGAGAAGATCAACTAGGAAAAGAAAAGCACCTGACTGGTTACAAATTCGGCAGGTCAGGGTGTGTTTGGTTAACAACGAGCCTCAAACTTATGAGGAAGTTGAGAGTTTGCCTGATGAAGAGAAAGAAAAGTGGCAACAAGCCATGAAGGAAGAATTGGCCAGTATGCAAAGGTTGACGGTGTTTAAACCAGCTAAATTACCTGAGGGAGTGAGGCCAAACTGAAGGTGAATTCCGAGGGACAAGTGCGGTACAAAGCACATTTGGTAGCACGGGGGTTTACTCAGAGGAAGGATATTGATTACTCTGAGGTATATTCACCTACTCTTAATCCTAACTCACTGAGAGTGGCTTTGAATATAGCCGCTAGCTTAAAGCTAAAGGCAAATCATTTTGACATCAATACTGCATATCTTAATGCAGACTTAAAGGAAAACATATACATTAAGGCACCACCAGGACTCAAGAGCAATGGGGGTCTGAAACTGAACAAAGCCCTTTACCGACTCAAACAGGCTGGGTTAGCGTGGTATGACTGCCTTAACGACAGACTAATGAAAATGGGTTTTAGCAAAAGCAGGGCAGACCCATGTGTGTTTACCAGAAATATAAATGGTGATTACCAAATTCTTTTAGTTTATGTAGACGATTTGGTTTTCATTTGTAAAACAGATAGTGAAATAACTCATTTTGCAGCTGAGTTAAAGCAAGAATTTCAATTAAAAGATCTTGGGCCAATACAGTATTTTCTGGGCGTAAACATTATAAGAAATGAACAAGGTGGTTTTGTTTTAAGTCAGAAAGGTAAAATTCTGCATATGTTAAAGGGTATGAACATGGAGGATTGTAAAGGAGTACAATCACCAATGATTTTGGGTTTTCAAAATGATGTAGAAGATGCTGAACCAATTCAACAAGTGGAATTATACAAAAGTATAATTGGTCAATACAATAATTGACCAATTATACTTTTGTATAATTCCACTTGTTAGCAATTACATTCGTGTTGATATTGCATTTTCTGTTAATTTCTTGAGTAGATACTCAAGTAATCCAACCACAGCAGCATGGAATGGACTCAAGAGGGTATTGAGATACCTAAAAGAAACTCAGAATTTTTGCTTAATCCTGAATCCAAAAGACTCATTGATTTTGGAAGGTTATGTTCACAGCAATTTTGGAAATAGCCCTGATAGAAAATCCACAACAGGTGTTTTATTTAAATTCTGTGGTTCAGTAATAGACTGGAAGTCTAAGAAACAGGGTTATGTGGCTTTAAGTTCAAGTGAAGCTGAGTTTGGTGCTCTGGCTCTTGCATATACAGAGTTATGTGTGTTAAAACAATTGTTTAAGAATTTGCAAATTCCTGTTGATGAAACAACTAATATTTTTGAGGATAATCAAACATGTATTCTGATGGCCACACAAGCAAGGGTAAAACAAAGAAGTAAACATGTAGACATAAAGTACAATTGTGTTAGAGATGCAGTGAAAGATGGTGACATTTCTTTGACCTATTGTAACACTACAGAGAACCTTGCAGATATTTTGACAAAGCCTCTAAGTGTACAGAAGCACAACCAGGTCTTGGAGGATTTGGGAATTGTTGAATTTAATGTGTAAAGGTTTTCATTAACACAAGGAGGTGTTACGATAAGTCCTTGCAGGACCAAGATTATGTGTGAATGAAAATGCTATGTATGTAATAGTGCTGTGCACCTGGGTTAACAGGCAATCAGCAGCCTAGTGCCACACCCAAGGGCCTATAACTGCTGGTGTTATTTTCTGTGTGGTGTGGGGTGGTGATAGAGTAAAGGTCAAGAGTAAAGATTTGTTTTCTTCAATTTTACCTCTGCTGGTCTGGCGTATTTCTTGAACTTATGGACATGGGCATTAGGTGGACCACACCGCTGCGTAACACATACCACCATTTCTGTCGTACAGGTGAAAAGGACATAAGTTAATGGTAGGTTACATAGAAGACCATCTTTCTTCGAGTAGAGCTCTGTGAATCCACACTCATGAAGTCTGCGCGCGCCAAAGCAGGCTTCCAATGGAAACTTCTCCAGTTTGAAAAGTTTTGGCGGTAGCCCCGCCCAGCGGGCCCGGATGGCATATAAGCCACTCCATGCGCGCCCACCCCATTCCTGCGCCACGTGTGCAACGAGGAAGGGGCGGTTTGAGAAAGAGGGGCCGGGCAGGCGGGTTAGTGTGGATTCACAGAGCTCTACTCGAAGAAAGATGGTCACAGGTATGTAACCTACCATTTTTCTTCGTAGGCTCTGTGAATGCACACTTATGAAGAGTTAGCAAGCTAAGGTTCAGGATGGTGGGAACAAACCGACCAAAGTGTAGGAACCAAACAATTTTATTGGAACAAGCCATCATGATCAATGACTATAATAATAATAAATAAGGATGGAAGGCAGGCTCCCAATCCTTGTAAGCAAAGTGCAACAAGCACCATTCATGCCAAGCACGCAGGCCTCACATTATTGAAGGTGCACATAGAAAGTGCAAACATGTAAAAATCAAACATACCCTGTCGGGCGAAGCGCACTAATAAATATAACACAGTGACCTGAGAACATAGGGCACGGTACATAATTTAAACATTGGTCCCCGCCCAGGCTGTGAGGAGGAGGGGCGACCGGTATCATAACCTGACAACCCCTGAAGTGGGTCGTGGAACGCAGGTCTAGGGAACAACAGGCCCCTGAAGTGACACTAGTGACTCGATTGGATCGAAGGTATCGTACTTGATCCGACACCCCGAATTTCCCTAAGGGCGAGGGGTGAGTACCGATCGGCCAAAGGCCGCTTCCCTACCATGTAGAGGGGTTGGCCCAAATGGCCGCCCTGCAAATAGAGTCCAGCGGGATACCGTTAAGAAAGGCGGTCGAGGTGGCAACCGCCCTTGTCGATCTACCCTTGACCCGCGGGGGTTGTGGTTGGCGGGCTATCTGATAGCACAGCTCAACCAGGGACACTACCCAATTAGAGAACCTCTGTGACGACACCGACAAGCCCAGCTTGTCGGTGGTGGCGTAGGAGACAAAGAGTCTATTAGACCGTCTAAAGTCTTGAGACCTCGACCTGTAAACTCTCAGGCCCTTTTAACATCTAGGGCATGCAGGGACTTTTCTTCCTCCGAGGAGGGCGATGGGAAGAGGTCTGGCAGGACAATGTCTGTGTTCAAGTGAAAGGGCGACACCACCTTCGGCAAGAAGGTAATGTCAGTCCATAGTATTGCCCTATCAGCCAGGAAGATCAGGTATGGCTCATCTACCCGAAGAGCCGCCAGTTCCGACGGTCGTTGAGCTCAAGCAATGGCCACCAGAAACGTCACCTTCCAAGAAAGGAGACGCAGGTCGACCGATGTGAGAGGCTCGAACAGCGGAGCCGTGAGGCAGGAAAGCACCAGGTCTAGGTTCCATCCCGGAGTTGGTGGGTGCACCGAGGGGCGGATCCTGTTGGCTCCCCTCAGGAATCTCCTGACCATCGGGTGTTGGAACAGCGAAGGCCCGCTCCTCTGCTGGCTGTGCTAGGTCAGCACCGCGAGATACGTCTTCAGCGACGACATGGAGAGGCCTCTCTCGACTAGCCCTGCAAGGAAGTCGAGGACTGTCAACACCGAGGGAGGAAACGACCGGTCGGTGTGTGTCTCCTGGAACTTCGTGAAGCGGGAGAGGCACGCTGAATAAGCCCTCGAGGTGGAAGGCTTGTGTGCCGCCGCCAGGATCGAGCCACTGCCGGGGTGAAGCCTGTCAAGGCCGGATCCTCCACGCTGTGAGGTGGAGAGAGGGAAGGTCGGGATGGAGGAGGAGTCCTCCCTCGTCAGTAGGTCTGGTTGACACGGCAGGTGGCGACGCAGGCCGTTGGCCAGGTGGCGCAGGGTTGGGAACCCACCTGCCTGGCCAGTAGGGGTGCGATGAGGATGCAGTCCGCTCTGGCCAGCTGAACCCTCTCGATGACCCAAAGTAGTAGCGGGAACGGCGGGAAGAGATAGAAGAAGCCCGTCGACCAGTCGAGCAGGAGGACATCTCCTAGGCAGCCCTGGTGAGCACCCGGGGCAAGTCTGGCACCAAAGCGAGGTAGTTGATTGTTTCCGGCGTGAAGAGATCTGCGTCTGGGAATCTCCCTCCCGGAAGAGGTGATGTAACTCCTCTGGATGAAGCATCCACTGCAGGACCAGCGGGTCCTGCTGAGGAAATCCGCCTCTGTGTTGTCGACGCCCGGTAGATGCACTGCTCTGGGCATGACCTGATGTAGTATGCACCACTTCCACAGTCTCTGGGAGAGGGCTAGTAGCTTCCTCGACCCCGTTCCGCCCTGCTTGTTGATGTAGTACATGGCCACGATATTGTCTGTTCTGACCAGTACTACTTTGCCGGTGACGATTGGCACGAAGGCTTGCAGGGTCTTGAAGACAGCGAGGAGCTCGAGGTAATTGATGTGGTGGAGCTTTTCCACCGTCGACCACTGGTCGTTGATGGATAGCCCCTCCGTGTGGCCGCCCCACGCTGACAGCGAGGCATCCGTTGTGACTGTGATGGATGGCAGGCTTGTGTGGAATGGGACCCCGATGCACACGTTGCGGCTGAGCGACCACCAGTGAAGAGAGTCTCTGACCTGTTGTGGTGGGGAGAGTCTTTTTGAGTGATGCTCCACGACCGGGTCGAAATGGTCGAGGAACCACCGCTGTAGAGGCCAAAAGCGGAGCCTTGCTAACGGTGTTACTGCTACAGTCGATGCCATGTGGCCTAGCAGGACCTGGACCTGTTTTACTGTGACGGTCGAGCGGTTGCACCGGTTGATCTCCCGTCGAAGCGCCTGGAATCTGACGTCTGGCAGAAAGGCGAGCTGATCGACGGAGTCGAACATCGTCCCGATGAACTTGATGCAGGTCGTCGGGACAAGTTGTGACTTCTCGTCATTGAGGCGAAGGCCCAATGAAGAGAGTAATCGTAGAGCAATGGTGATGTGCTCCTCTAGTAGATCTGGGGACCTGGCCGCCAGCAGCCAGTCGTCCAGATATGGAAAAACCCGGATTTTCTGCTTCCTCAAGTGCGCAGCCACCACCGACATGCACTTTGAGAATGTCCTGGGGGCGGTTACTAGGACGAAGGGCAGCACGTTGAATTGGTACGTCTGTCGGCCACCTTGAAGGAGAGGAAGCGCCGATGGGATCGCCGTGATCGAGACGTGGAAGTAGGCGCCCCGGAGGTCTATGGAGGCGAAGTGATCGCCGGAGTGCAGCAGTGAGAGGATGGACGACACTGACACCATCCTGAATTTCCTCGGCAAAACGAACGCGTTTAAGTCTCTGAGGTCCAGGATGGGTCGCAGGGTACCATCGGGTTTCGGCACGGTGAAGTACCGAGAGAAGAATGCCTCTCCGTCTTGGTTCGCCGGTCGTGGCGAAACTGCTCCCTTTTGAAGCAGAGTGTCGACCTCCCTCAGGATCGCGTGTGGCGGCTCCGTCTCGACGATGAACCCCGTGGGCAGGAGCTCTTCGAATTCCAAGGCATAGCCGTCTTGGACAATCCTGAGAACCCATGCATCTGAGGTGATGCGTCGCCAAGCACCGATGAAGAGGGTCAGGCGGTCCCCAAATGGAGGGACTGTGTGTGGAAGTCGACAGATGGGAGGAGGCATGGAGGTGGCAGCGGTACCGTGCGAGGAGGCAGTGTCGTCCGTCGTCCCACCAAACATGGCGTCTTGACTGTCCATTGCCGGAGGTTTGACGCGGCCTGGACCGTTGGTTTGGCGGGAACGGTTTTGTTGCTGCTGCTGCTATTGCCTCGGCTGCTGCTGTTGCTGCTGTTGCTGCTGGGGCGCGGAGTACGGCCGGGGGGACTGGCGGTACTGCGGTCTGGGTTGGTACCTCGCCCTTTGGTAGTACCTCGCTCTCGGCTGCGGTGGCGGACGGTCTAGCTTCGCCGTCAGAATCTTAAAGTCGTGGTTGGCTTTAAGCTTCTCATCTGTCCCCGTGAAGAACAGTCCCTGGGCGTCGAAGGGAAGGTCCTTGATCACCCTGTGGGAATTTGAGGAGAGACCCGACAATTTCAGCCATGCATGTCGCCGTATAGCAACACCGTGGGCCAGGAGTTTTCCGGAAGTGTCCCCTGTATGACGAGCCATCAGGATTTGATGGTGGGCAAGGGCCTGAGCCTCCTGGCTGATTGTGGCCAGGGCAGCCTGCTGTTCTCCAGAGAGATTCTGGAAAAAGGGTTGGGCCCTTTCCCACAGAATCTGGTGACATGCCCCCATGCAAGCACCATAGTTTGCCACTTTGGTGAGAAGGAGGCCTGCCGAGTAGATCTTCCGACCTACAGTGTCAAATCTCTTTCCCTCCTGGTCTGTGGGAGCTGTCGACTCTTGACCGGAGGTTTGGGCGGAGGTGACGATCATGGAGTTAGGTACTGGATGATCGTGAAGCCAGTCCTTTTCCCTCTCGTCCGTTTTATACCAGTCGGTGGTATGGAGGACGGGGTCTTCCACGATGCTTTGATGACCTCTTCCAGGGGCTCCAGCATAGGGAGATGGGGTTGTGCTGCGTCTTCCACCTGTACACGGCTGAAGACTGGGCAGGCGTTGGCTCTACGAGGGATGTATGTCTAGATCCTGAGAGCTCTGGCCATCCTCCCGACCTGGTCCCCGAAGGCCCTTGCTGAGTCTGTAGGGGATGACGACGGCTCCGGGGTCGCAGCCATGGTATGAAGGGGTGCGATCCAACGCCACCGACAGAATGGAGCCCGACACCACAGATCTTGGGGCCTCTCCATCCTCCAACTCATCGTCCGATGGTGCCGGTGGAGCTGCACCTTCCGGTCCTGCCGGAAGTGAGGTCGAGGGAGCCATGGTCTCGGTCGAGATGGCTACCGCCGAGGCCGTTGCAGGAGGAGGCCTTTTTGAGGCCGATGCCAGGGCCAGTCTGGTCGTCTGTCGACCCTTCTCCGGCGTCTGGGACACAAATAACTGTCTCACCGACGGTTGGGCTGGAGGCACCCTGACGACCGTCTGCACAGAGTCATCTGGGGAGATGGTCGGTTGAGCCGCCACTCTCTCCACAGCAAGAGAGGGGGTAAGTGAGGAGGTCGAGGATGAGGCTGACGCAGGTGTCACCGACGATGTCGACGTAGTTTTTCGCCTCTTCGGAGACGGTGGTCTTGAGGCAGCGGCCTCCAAAGACTTGCCCGGAGTCACAGGTACCAGTTCCCTGGTCTGGGCTCTACGGGCCTCCTCGGTCGACCTCTGGAAGGCGATTTCCATGGCCTTGTTGGAGGGAGTCCTCGAGATGGCCGACCTCTGGGAGAGGCCTGACGCCACTGAGGTCACCGACGTCCGTCAGGAGAGAGGCAACTGGACGGTTTCGGTCATCACCGTACAGGCCTTCTTCGACACCGAAGCCTTAGATGTTGTAGGCTTCAGGTCCTTCTTCCGTGGACGCTTCTTCCCAGCCGGGAGAGAGGTCGACACGGAGGGGGCCGGAGCAGCCGCCCCGACCCCAGAGGAGGTAGATGGTGCAGCCGCCGCCATCGTAGGTGGAGCAAGGGATTGCTTGAGAAGGTAGGCCCGAAGCCTTCGGGCCCTGGTTCTCCTGGTCTGCGCGGAGAAGGCCTGGCAGTGTCGGCAGGAAGGAACGATGTGCCCTTCTCCTAGACACCGCAGACACCTGGAGTGTCCATCGCAGTCCGGGATCTTACTACCGCACGTAAGACACCTTTTGAAACTGGTTGTGGACATGCTACGCTCACACAACCAGCAAGGAACTTTCCGATGTTGCCCAAGTGGCGGAAAACAAAGGAATGGGGTGGGCGCGCATGGAGCGGCTTATATGCCCTCCGGGCCCGCTGGGCGGGGCTACCGCCAAAACTTTTCAAACTGGAGAAGTTTCCGTTGGAAGCCTGCTTTGGCGTGCAGACTTCATAAGTGTGCATTCACAGAGCCTACGAAGAAAAAATGTTATTCTTGACCATGGACCATTGCCTTTGCCCAGGAGTTCCCAATATTTGGTCCTCCAAGTGTCTTGGACTTCAGCTCCCAGAATTCCTGACTCTTGGCCCAGTTGACCTGGAGTTCTGGGAGTCGAAGTCTCAAACAGCTGGAGGACCAGCAATTGGACCCCACTGCTTTGGATGCAGAAGGCTAACTGAGAAGGTGCAGAAGAAGAGTCATTTCCCCAATCAGCATTGCATTTCATTAAGAAACCACAGTAACCTTACCTTCTCCTCAGTCGTGTTTCTTCTTCCTGGTGTTTCCTCCTTTAGGAGTTTCAGCCCTCTTTCTTTGTGAGGTTGAGTATTCCAGAACCCTTCCTATTCACCTTATGCTTCTCTGTGATTGGCTGTGGTGGGCAGCCAATCAGGATGCATCTCTAGCAGCCAGGTATAAATAAAGGAGGGTTATGTGCAATTCCAAAGTTTGCATATTGAACCATGAACTTCATCAGGTGGTCAGACAGATATTATTTCACTGCAAATTACACAGCCTACTAAAATGTCTTTTTCTTAGTGTCTTGGCTTTTAAGCCTGTTCCTGGAATTATTTGGGGTGCTTATCCAGAAAATCGCATTGGATAAACCACATTGGCTCTAGTTTCTTAGATATGGTTAAATTCATAAAATTTTAGTCTGCTCTTTAAAATATCTCTAATACAGAATCGGGATATCTGTTGCATCCCAGAGCAGGGACACCTCGGTGCTTAAACACCACACCAGTATAGTAAAATAGCAAACAGTTTATTGAAGGATATATGTAAGCTGAGCAATAAAAATGATAGAAACAGTATAGTCCAAAGCCAGTATTTTCTAAAGATTACAGATAGTCCATGAATTTCAGGGTACAAACGTAAAAACACAAGATCCAAAGATACAAAACTCAAAGGTAGCATGGAGATCCGATGCCCAAAACAGGAACCTGGCAGAACTTGAAATATGAAACTATGAAATCCACTTGGAAACAAGACCGTTGTGAAACTCCAATGTTGATGAGACTGAGCTAGAATCCTTTCTAGGTATCATAGAAAGTGTTTCCTGTCCTATGAAGCAAAAGGAAATCATTTAGTTTTCCCTTCGAACCAGGTAAGAATTTCTTATCTCTTTTCTAGCAGACGGACTGACCTCTGCCAATCTTGAGAACTTTTCAATACACGACAAAGTAATCACTTATGCAACTTCTATACACACTGCTAAACCACAATGTTTAAAGGGACAGTGTCAAAGGCATACCAAGACATAGCATATATAGGTAAAAACAACTATATTATATGGCAGTATATGCTCAATAGCAGAACAATATTACAAACAGTACAATGTAATGCAAATAATAAATCATGTGATTAATACACAGTATGAGCATGAATCACACGCCCATGTACATGGTTGGGCGAAGGAGTATTCCACTTGGCACTGAGTAACCCTTAGTGAAGTCCTGGGTGTAGTGACCCATGGACCTGCGACTGAGTCAATAGGGGAACCTTGGTAGGTGGCAGAGCTGGTGGCTGCTATGGTGGGCAGGCCATAGCAGCCACCAACTCTGCCACAACGAAGGTTCCCTATTGACTCCGTCGCAGGGCCATGGGTCACTACACCCAGGACTTCACTAAGGGTTACTCACTGCCAAGTGGAATACTCCTTCGCCCAACCATGTACATGGGCTTGTGATTCATGCTCATACTGTGTATTAATCACATGATTTATTATTTGCATTACATTGTACTGTTTGTAATATTGTTCTGCTATTGAGCATATACTGCCATACAATATAGTGGTTTTTACCTATATATGCTATGTCTTGGTATGCCTTTGACACTGCCCCTTTAAACATTGTGGTTTAGCAGTGTGTATAGAATCTTGAGAACTTTGCCTTAGTTTACAAAGCCTTGTTTTCTATCTTCAAACTCTTTGAATTGTTCACCTGACAAATCATCCTCAGAAGACAGTTTCTCAAAGAAAGACTGCTGTGGACCTCTCCCAGGAATTTGACCTTGGGAATCTACAGGAGAAACACTCCATTCACGAGAAACCTCGGGCCTCTCAGCAAGGCCTGGGCTTGACTCAGGCACAGAGAAACCCTCATCCCCATTGACAGCAGACACAATCACAGGCTGAAATACACCAATGTCATTGCAAGCTTTCGTATGTGAATCGAAAATTTATGTATTTAAATTAAACATTTTTGTGTATAACTATTTGTGTAGTTGTGTATTTCACTACTATTCTTATTTATTTATTTAAAAGTTTTGTACCCCGACCTTCTCACCTCTATACAGGGACTCAGGCCGGCTTACAGCAAGATTCAACACTCTACAGTTTAAAAACATCTACAACAACATATTAAAATACATAAAAAGCCCAAGATGTAAAAACTACATCGCCACTAAAAACAATTCAACTCGGTCTGTAAATGTGGTCATTCATTTAGACTATAGCCAATCTCAGCCTATTCTGGGAAGGCTTCGTTCCACATCCAAGTCTTCACCAGCCTCCTAAAGGACAACAGAGAGGTGGAAGATCTAACATCACTTGGGAGAGAGTTCCACAGCCAAGGGGCCACCACAGAGAAGGCCCTGTCTCTCATCCCCACCAGCCGTGCTTGCGAAGATGGCGGGACCGAGAGCAGGGCCTCTCCAGAAGATCTTAATGTCCTTGATGGTTCATAGGGGAGAATCCGTTCGGACAGGTAAACTGGGCCAGAACCGTATAGTGTTTTGTAGGTTAGAACCAGCACTTTGAATTGTGCTCGGAAGCTAATTGGCAGCCAGTGGAGTTGGCGCAACAAGGGAGTTGTGCGCTCCCTGTGCCCCGCTCCTGTTAGTAACCTGGCTGCCAAACATTGGACTAATTGCTGCTTCTACTTCCTTTTCTATAATGTACAGTGGCATAAAAATATAAAAACGTTCAAATGTAAAAAAAACCCACCTTTGTTATGTTTTATTAAGTAACTACAGTAGAATCTCACTTATCCGACCTTCGCTCCCCCAACATTCTGTATTACCCAATTCAGTCTGCCTCCCATCCGGATCCACAGCTGTTTCAATACATTGTGATGCTTTGGTGCTAAAATTGTAAATACAGTAATTACTACATACCATTACTGTTTAGTAAACTGCTTTTTCTATCAATTTTTTGTAAAACATTATGCTTTGGTGCTTAATTTGTTAAACCATAATGTAATTTGACGTTTGAAAGGCTTTTCCTTAATCCCTCTTTATTATCCAACACTTTTGCTTATCCAACGTTCTGCCGGCTTGTTTATGTTGGATAAACGAGACTCTACTGTACATTCAAAAAAATGTACATGCAAAAATCATGGGTTTTGTTCATTACATTTATTTGATGTCTTGTCAAAGTCTTTCATGGTCAGAATCACTGGGTTGCTGTGAGTTTTCCAGGCTGTATGAACGTGTTCCCAAAGCCTTCTCCCCTGACATTTTGCCCAAATCTATGCCAGGCATCATCAGAGGTTGTGAGGTGTGCTGGAAACTAGGCAAGTGGGGCTTATATATCCGTGGAATGTCTACTTTGGGAGAAAGAACTCTTGCCTCTTGGAAGCAAGTGTGAATGTTGCAATTGGCCACCTTGATTATCATTCAATCCTTTGTTGGGATGTGTTAGTTGGCCCTGGTTGTTTCCTGTCTTGAATTCCCTTGTTTTCTGAGTGTCTTGATTTTAGAGTTTTTTAAATAGTGGTAGCCAGATTTTTTCATTTTCATGGTTTCTTCCTTTCTGTTGAAATTGTTACTACAATGCAGTCTGAGCCCTGCCACTCGCACAATGGAGGGCCTTCTCTCAGCGACACCAGAGGCACACCAAGTGGCCAGCTTCTGGCCAGAGGAAATCTAGTATAATGCCAAGTTTTAAACTTTGTTTGTATTTTTAAAATGCATTATAACTGTACCCTCAATTCACTTCTGACATGATAAATAAATGTTGAAATTGTCCACATGCTTGTGAATTTAAATGGCTTCTCTATCTAGTCTAATATGGTAGTTTTCTTAGAGTGCTCCAGAATTTAATAATAATAATAATACACTTTATTTATATTCCGCTCTTCTCACCCCGAAGAGGTCTCAGAGTGGATTACATCACACATACGGCAGACAGTCCCTGCTGGTTCCACATACAATTACATACAACATATGACAAGTACTATTTTAGAAGGATTTTCTTCAGGCTGCATCACAGGGTGCATCACAGGGTGTGACTGCATCACAGGGTGTGATTGCGTCATTACGTCACAAAGGGGTGCTGTTGCTTCATCCTCATGACAGACAGCCTCTGTTTTCCGCATTCCACCTTCAGGCAGCTGATCTTACTTTATTTAGGCATTGTAAGTCCTTGAAAAAATCCTTCCCCGCTTGGCGGTTCCCAGTTTTATCTAATCACAGCTGAGCTGTTTTTGAACTGTTGGGTAAACAGTGGACAGGGCTCACAGCTGGGTGTCCAAACCAGCCCGGGATTCGAACATGCAACCTTCAGATTGCCAGCACAGCTGTTGTTACCACTGTGCTATCTCTCCGGCCCAGAACAATTTCTGTGTTCTCAAATAATATGCTGTGTCCAGGTTGATTCATCAAGTGCTCTGCTATGGCTGACTTAGTTGAATTAGTTTGCAGTGCCTTTCATGTTCTTGATTCATGCTTGGGCAGTGCTGTTTTTGGTGCTCCCTGTGTAGGCTTGTCCATGGCTGCTGGGTATATGGTGGACTCCTGCAGAGGTGAGAAGATCCCTCTTGTCCTTTGCTGAATGTCGCATTTGTTGGATTTTAAAAAGTGGGTCTGTAGATTGTTTATAGGTTGTGTTTCTCCATCATCTTCCCTATGCAGTCAGTGGTTCCCTTGATGTATGGTAAGAACACATTTCCTCTGGGTGGGTCTTTGTCTTGACACTCGAGGCTTGTTCTTGGTCTTGCAGCTCTTCTGATGTCTGTGGTGGAGTCTCCAGTAGAAGTGTGTGTGGTACCCATTGGCCTCATTTAATTCGCTCTTTCATTCCTTTTGTTTCAGGATGGGGCACCAAACGGGAACCCCCTCATTGATTTGGTGACGTTGCTTGTTCCCAGATATGTCTGGCCACCTGGACCCTGAAAGAGCAAATCATCAGTCCCCCAAAGAAGGAACAGTGAGGGATTTGGAAGAGAAGACCCCCTAGGATGGCTGGGGAAAGAAAACATTGGCACTTGGCTGATTTTCGCCAAGGTATCATGAACCCAAATGGTTGTGTGCATTTTTGCCCTCACATGACATTGTTGGCCCATGTTTAACTTTTTTTTCCACACATACTGCTGTCGGGCCAGGCATCTCCCATTCGGAGTCTTTGCATTTCATTTTTTCTGCTTAAGTGGAGTACTGTGGGTTTGTCACTGTTGAACTTCATTTTGTTAGTTCAACAGTGTTAGTTAGTTCTCTCTAATTTGTGAAGATCACTTTGAATTCTGCTCCTGTCTCCTGCAGTATTGGCTATCCCTCCCAATTTGGTGTTGTCTGCAAACTTGATGATCATGCCTTCTAATCCTTCATCTAAGTCAGGGCTGTCCAACTTCTACCGGCCCAGGGGCCTGAATTCCGGTCACTGATGATCTGGGGGGCCGAAGGGTCTGCCCCCGGCTCCGCCCCTGTCCTGCCCCCAGATCCACCCCTGCCCCTCCCCCGGCTCCAATTTACTTACAATTCATAAGAGGCATCCATACAATCAAATATAATCTTTTACTAAGGGGAAATGCAGGGTGGGAATACATAAGGGGCATCCATACAATCAAATATAATCTTTTACTAAGGGGAAATGCAGGGAGGGAATACATAAGGGGCATCCATACACAATTACATAATAATAACATAAAGATTAGCCTACCTTCCCAAGCGCGCAGGATCCAGGAGTAGCCGGACCACAAGCAGAGGCGACGACCGACCGAGGCAGCAGCCGAGAAGGTCCAAATTGCGTCTGCGTGGGCCGCAGGAATTAAGTAGCCGAGATTTCGGCAACAGGAGTATCGCGAGACTACGGAAGCCACATGGGATTTCGCTCTCAACGCAGGCGTGATCTCGCGTTGAGAGCGAAATCCCGTGTGGCTTCCGTAGTCTCGCGATACTTGCTCCGGAACCCGGAAGTGGGTAATTTTTTCAAATATTATTATTTTATTTATTTTTATTTTTTATTTTTATTAAAAAGCTTAGGGGGGTGCAGGGAAGGGGCCCGGGCCGCCAGTTGGACAGCCCTGATCTAAGTCATTAATAAACAAGACTGGGCCCAGGACAGAACTCTGCTGATGGCACTCCGCTTGTCACTTCTTTCCAGAATGAAGAGGAGGAATTGCTGAGCACCCTTTGGGTTCATTCACTAATCCAATTACAGATCCACCTTTGTTTTCCAGCAAATATCGGGATAGTTGAAATTGCCCATGACTACTATATCTCTTCTTTGTGCCTGTTTGGTCAACTGTCGGCAGAAGGCTTCATTGAGTTTTTCATCCTGGCTCGGAAGTCTGTAGTAGACACCCATAATAATAATAATAATAATCATCATCATCATCATCATCTTCATTTATACCCCTCCACCATTTCCCCAACGGGGATTTGGGTGTCTTACGTGAGGCCAGGTCCAAAAAACAAATTACAATAAAATAGAAATCAGACACAAGCAACAATACAGTAAAATACAAACATATATGAATAAAAAGAGCAATATACACATACAATATCCACAGTCACAGTGAAAATGAGCGGGCTGCATGTGCAAGATAAAATATTAAAAACTCAGGGTGAGATAAAAAGGAGCAGATTATTTGCGAGGGAGAGCTCGTATAGACACGGGTTATAAAAGGCCTTCATATAAGTTGGGAGAGTATACTCCAGGGACAAGAATGTTGAGGGGAGCAATAGTATTAGGTTGTGTGGCTACTCTCCAAAGATGCAGCAGAAAAGTTATTTTGAAAGGTTTCTAAGGTGGGGGCTTCCTAATCTCTCTGGGCAATGAGTTCCAGAGTCGGGGGGCCACAGAGGAGAAGGCTCACTCCCTTGTACCCACAAAACGAGCCTGTGAGACTGGCAGGAGTGAAAGGAGGACCTCCCCCAAAGAGTTCGGGCTGGTTCATGGAGAGAGATACGGTCACAAAGGTAGGTGGGTCCCAAACGGTTTAGGGCTTTATAAGTGACTAGCTGTACCCGGCACGCGTTGCTGTGCCCTATTTAGGAGATGCAAGATGTAAGGGTTGGAAATGATGTTACTTACGGTCTTGGTGGGGTCATGTAGGCATGAATTGCGCACTTTCTATGTGTGCTCCAAATGATGTCATCTGGAAGCATGAGTTGTATTGTCTTATATAGCGGAGGAAGTGTTTTGATTCTGGAGTGTGTCCACTCAGCAAAGTCTGTAGTGGTTGTGGTGTAGCAGCAAATTAGGAGTCCCAGAACTCCTGGTGGCAAGTTACCTTCTTACCAAACAGCGGCGTAGACGTGCGGGTACAGGAACGAGGAAAGACGCAACAATTTTACTGCATCAAATGAAATCAAGTTTTATTAGATAACACCAGCTGGTGGGGTTCACCCACAGAACGAGCTGCTCACGGGCAAACGGCCCCGTGAAATCTTAACACATTGCTTTTATACCCCTCATGGCGGCAGATTCATGTCCCGCCCTTCTTCATAAAACAACATTGGCTGGTGCATCGAATCATTTTCACTTAACCAATTAAACATAACATTTTCATTAGCATCACATCTTAATTCCCTCCTTCTTGTTAGAACAATGCACAAATCTATAATGCTCTTTCCCACAGTACACTATCAGCGGCTTGGGCTAGCATGTCCCCAAACTGCAACATTTGGATTCTGCCTCTCCTTGCCAGCAATGGAGGGGGCAGAGCCTGTCCTGTCTGCTCATGCGTAGTTCTTGTCCAATTGGCATTGAGGTAAACAAACCCCATGCCGTGTACTGCTTGACCAATCAAAGCCTATGTTATCTGGGAAAAGCACGGGGTGTACTTTAGCAAATCATTGCTTGTGCTTGGAACACCAATCAAGATACAGCATTTACGGCTTGAGTGCCTGCATGATTCTTGGCACAGAAACTCGCTATTCTAAGCCCTTCACGTGTGCAGCACTCTCCACTGACCGTACTTCTGTTGAGAAGCACCAAATCTGCTTTATTGGAGGAGTGGCAAGTGGTGGTAGAGAGACTTTACCGGCTAGGCCGCACATTCCTGTTGTTTCTGCTGGGTATTTCAGGGCTTTGCAGTGCGGCGCAGATGTGCGTTAGGGTGCCAATGTCGGCCTCTGGCACCATGCTGTAGTCTTCTGCAGCGTTGTATCTGAAGGCTAGGCGGTGGAATTGGTTGTGGTGTTTTTGAAGTTAGTTTTCTGTGTTGCGACGTCTTGTTTCTGCGCTCCTTGCGCGCTGCTGTTGTGTTGCATTTCTGCGTCTTTTTTGTTCCTGGCTGCGCGCTTCTTCTTGTCGTGCAGTTCTTTGCATTTGGTTTTCAGCTGTGCGTCGTGCAGTGACCTGTTGTCTGTGTCTCTGCTGCGCAGTGTGTTTCTGTTCTGGCGTTTGTTCTGCCCTTTTTTGTTTGATGTATGTAGCGTTGTGAGTGTGTCGTCCGATGCTGTTATTTTTATAAGGCATGGCTTGTCTTTTGGGTCAGTTTATGTCTGTGTGGAAGGAAGGAATGGTTTTAGTTTGTGGTGTTTGTAGGTGTTGTGTGTACGGGGTCCCGTAAGGTTGGTGGGATGGGTTGTGATTGGAAGTTGTGTTGTGTTGTGTGGATAGGAATTTGCTGGAGAATTGCTCCCTCAGAGTTTGGTTTTGGCAGTTTAACCCTCAAACACCAACTGAAATCTCTCAGCATTCTATCCTAGCCTTGGATGGCTCTTGCCAGCGTTCCTATGGTTACAGCAGTTATGCAAATCCGCCCTTATTGGCAGCCAATCATGTTGTTGAGAATGTAGAGGCTGGGTGAGTCGTTGGCTGTCTCGGAGGATACTGGGAAATGTAGTTTTATTTTTACTCGTTGTTTTGGGGGCCTTTTAGGTTTTGGGGGGGAAAGTTTCTTTGCTACAAACGTACCTTTCTTGAGGCCTATTTCTGTTGGCAAGTATTGTTTTTCTGCGTTGTATGGTTTCTTTGTTTGAGGTATACATCACATGACGTGAACCCATTTATATAATAGATAGACCAGAAAATAAATGGCAGCCAGTGAAGCTCCTTAAACAGGGGGGGCTGACTGCTCCCTGTAACTCACCCCAGTTAATAATCTGGCTGCCGAGTGTTGGATGGATTACAGTTTCTGGGCCGTCTTCAAGGATAGCCCTACGTGGAGTGCATTGCAGTATTCCAGTCTAGAGGTAACTGAGGCATGGACCACCATGGTCAAGTCAGACTTCATGAGGTATGGTCACAGTTGGCACACAAGTTTTAATTATGCGAAGGCCCTCCTAGCCACTGCTGACATCTGTGCATCAAGCATCAGCGCTAAATCCAGGAGGTCCCCCAAACTGTGGACGTGTGTCTTCAGGGGGAGCGCAACCTTGTCCAGCATAGGTTGCCACCCAATACCCGGTCAGACGGGCAACTAACCTGGGGGGACCTCTGTCTTATCAGGATTGATCCTCAGCTTGTTCTTCCTCATCCAGATTGTCACAGTGGCCAGGCACTGGTCCAGTATCCGAGGGGCTTCCTTGGAATCAGGTGGAAATGAGTAGTGGAGTTGGGTGTCATCTGCAAAGAGATGGCACCGTACACCTAAACTCTGAATGACCTCACCCAGCGGTTTCATGTAGATGTTAAATAGCATGGGGGACAGAATAGATCCTTGCGGGACTCTCATGAATGACTTGTCAATTACTTTAAAGCAGGGGTGTGCTCACACTTTTTCAGCATGCAAGCTACTTATAAAATAACCAAGTCAAAATTATCTACCTACCCAAACAGCAAAAGTCAGTTTCCAGGCTTGCTGTTGCACTTCAGACCCAAATATCCCCCTAGTTCACACACACATCAGACAGTCTTTGAAATAATAGTCTTTTATTGAAACAAGTATAGTGTCCAACGAAAGGGTAGAAGAAGATAGACCATAAAATATATCCAAGGTAGCACACAGTCCATAAATTCCGGGATCCAAAAGGATAAAGGTTGAAAGCTTGATACTAAATTCTAAGACAGTTCAATGCAGCAAAAATACCATCTATGAAACAAGGCCTAGGCAAAAAACATGAGCAAGGAAATCTTGAAGTGATCTTTTCTAAACGAAGCCTGGATACTGAAGCTAGGATCTTTCTTACAATCTTAAGTACAGAAAACCCAGTTTCACTTTGTATCCCCTGAACGGAGCCTGTCTATACTCCCGAATGTTTGCCCTGCGATCAAACGTCCTCCCTTGATCATTAACATTCTCAGGTGCAGCACTCTCTCGTTCAAGGCCTTCGGCACTCTTAACGAAGGAATTCTCATCTAACAGGGCTCTGGAAATCAAACTGTTCTCAGAAGCAAAAATCTCATCTGAAAGTTCCCTTTGCACATCAGCATTCTCAATGATAATCCCATCATCCCCATCATGCACATGAACACCAGGCTGAAAAACCACAATAGGTGACAAGACATATTCTATGGTCCAAGGTATCTCAAATCAATTCAATAATTAATACAGGAATTTATATAAAAAGGATAATATTGAGAAGGAGGAAATAAACCAATATTTAGCTAAACAAAAGATTCCTCGACTCACAGAAACACAAAGAGAGACGCTCAACAAAGATATTATGGAGGAAGAAATAGAAAATGTAATAAACAAACTAGACATAAGTAAGGCATCAGGCCCAGATGGTCTGACGGCAACTTACTACAAGAAATTTAAAGAAATTTTAAAACCACATCTAAAAATAATTATGAATGAAACTTTACATTATAAGAAAATACCAGAAACGTGGAAGGCAGCTAACATCATATTGATCAATAAAGAGGGGACTAATCCAAAGAATATTAAGGATTACAGACCAATCTCGCTTCTCAACATTGATTATAAGATTTTTACTAATATTATTGCCGACAGACTTAAAACGTTCCTAACCCAATGGATAAAGGAAGAACAGACTGCATTCTGACTTCACAGAAATATTAGAAACAATGTGAGAGGTCTAATAAATATAACTGAGCACTACGAAGCCCATAATGAAAAGGAACTGGCTATATTATCAGTTGATGCTGAGAAGGCGTTCGACAAGCTGAATTGGATTTTTTTCAACTAACTCTCAAGGAAATTGATATAGGCCATTATTTTTACAACACAATAGAAACTATCTACAATGAGCAAGAGGCCAAATTACAGATTAATGGGCGGGAATCAAGAACAATAAAAATTGAAAAGGGGACTCAGCAGGGTTGCCCCCTCTCCCCCTTGATTTTCATCTTAACCATGGAAATATTGCTAAACTCAATTTGAGAAGCTAAAAATCTAAAAGGAGCGAAAGTTAATAAAGAATTATTTAAGTTAAGAGTATATGTTGATGACTTGATTTGTATGGTGGAGAATCCATTATCTAATATCTGTGACTGGCTTAGAAAAATAGAAGATTTCAGAAGGGTGACAAAGATAAATCAAAGATACTGACGAAAAACATAACCAAAGAAAGAAAGGAAAATTAAAAGAAATCTCGGGCCTGAATATTACCAATAAGATAAAATATCTCAGAATCCTCATCACAGCCAAAAAAAACCCCACAGCTTCTTCAAAACAACTACGAGGATAAATGGAAGGAGATCAAGAAAGATTTATCAAATTGGATACACCTAAAATTATCTCTATTAGGAAGAATAGCGGCAGTCAAAACAAATATTCTACCCAAAATGTTATACATATTCCAAAACCTTCCTATAATTAGAAACAATTGGCTATTTAAGGAATGGAGTAAATCTTATTTATTCTCTTGTCTTGATAAGTTCGGCTTCATTGTATCTTTTGGTTAGTGGTTTTCTGCGGTTTTCCTTTTGCTGAACTACACTGATCCTTATCCACATCTGGTTCTAGATCTTGAATTATTGTCTTCATAAAGTCCTGGGATTTCATTTCTGACGTAATCCAATGTTTCTGTTCTTTATAAGTAGCCATTACTCCTTCAGACAGTAGCCATTTAAAACTTATATTGTATTGTTTAAGCTTCTCAGTTAGAAAATAATTTTTTTCTGTATAAGTGATGGTGGGAGGTCTTTAATTAATATTACTTTGTGGTCTTCCAATTGTACATGTGTATTTAGATGATTTTGATATATTTGGTCTCTGATCTTTTTTCTTGTAAATGTAGCTATTATGCCCCTAGGCAATTTATATTTCGATCTTACCCTAAACACCTGGTCAATTGACTTTTTTGCTTCTTCCACAGTTTTCCCTAGTGTCTCTGCTGTTAATTCCAATATTAGTTGCTCAATCTCTGTCATCTCCTCTGGGATACCTCTGACCCGAAGGGAAAAATCTTTTTGTTTTCTTTCAAATTTCTGGAGTTGAGTTTTTGTACTTAATTGTATTTCTTTTTATTTTCCTTCCATTTTTGTTATTTTTCCCCCTAATTCTCTTGTTTATCTTTTAATTTAGAGATTGATGAGGAGATTTTTCTCAGTTTCTCCCTTACTTCTATTTGGCTTGTTTCCATCTTTTCTTCAGACTTTCCCAATTTTTGATTCATTTTAGTAATTTCTTCTGTTAGAATATTCAGTTGATCTAAAAAAAATTGGTTTGTGTCATCAGTCTCATCCTCTTGGTTTTTGGCCTCCTGTTAAAATTGCATATAGAAGATTAATATATCAAAGAATGTATGTTAAATTGGGCCAAAAACATTGGCCACTTGATCAGCTTAGATAAATGGGAATACCACTGGAGAGTAAAAATTAAAATTTTCAGAAGCTATTCACTTCTGGAAAAATTCTACAAAATGTTTTATCAGTCCTATATGACACCTGGTAAATTAGCCAAAATGCAGCTACAATTAAAACACTTGCTGGAAATGTAAACAAGCAACAAGATCATTTTTCCATATCTGGTGGTCATGCAAGAAGGCAAAAAGTTTTGAATTGAGATCCATAAAACTATTGAAAAATATTAAAACTAAAAATACCTATGCATGCAGAAATATTTCTACTAGGAATAACAGACAGATCACTGCTGAAGTCACATGATAAACTCTTCACCTTGATGGTAACTGCTGCAAGAATCGTTTATGCACAAGGCTGGAAATTGGAGGAAACACCAAAAATGGAGGAATGAATCGTGAAAGTGGCGGAGGTGGCAGAGATGGACATTCTGACGGGATATCTCCAGTCAAAAGACCCTTCGGAATTTAGGAAATACTGGGAACCCTTCAAAAGGTTTTCAGAAGGAAAGGCTATTTCAACATGGAAGTTTCAAGTCTGACTATTATAAAATCAAAGTTTTCATCACATAGTTTAACTTCGTTCTGAAGAGATGATGAAGAATCCTTTGTAGCTATTTCATGTGACTTTCATTTCTATAGTACAGGGCTGTCCAACTTCTACCGGCCCAAGGGCCGGAATTCCGGTCACTGATCATTTGATTGATTGATTGATTTTATTATTTATGAGTCGCCCTCCACGTCAGTGCTCCGGGCGACTTACACATAAAGCACATAAAACAATTCAGTGGTTAAACTAAAGAATAGGAATTTGATTAAAATAGTTCCAGTGGCTCAGGCTAAGTCTGAAAGGTGTCCTTAGCCGTAAGCCTTTCGGAAGAGCCAGGTCTTCAATGCGGTCAGGAACTGGGGCATGTCCAGGATAGCTCTGTGCTCTGCCGGCATCAAGTTCCAAAGAACAGGGGCCGTGACGGAAAAGGCTCTCCGTCTTGTGATGTCGAGGCGGGCCTCACTCACACCTGGAATGCGGAGAAGGTCCCTGTTCACTGAACGCGGCAACCTTAAATGAACTGGTTCGAACAAGCGGTCTTTTAAATAAGCTGGGCCGGCGCCATGGAGAGCCTTGAAGGTAAGCGACAAGGTCTTATGGATGGCTCTGAGCTCGACTGGCAGCCAGTGCAGGCGTTATAAGGATGGCGCGATATGGCATCTCAGCGGTGTCCCGGTGAGGAGTCTGGCGGCTGCATTCTGCACTAGCTGGATTTTACGAGTGGTTGACTGCGGCGACCCCACATACAAGGCATTACAGTAGTCCAGCCGCGATGTCACTGTGGCATGGACCACCGTAGCCAGCGCATCCGATGGAAGGTAAGGTGCCAGTTGACGTGCCTGGCGAGCCTTCTGGTCACTGCCTCTAGTCCTTGTCTGAAGTTCTCAGGCACCGATGTTACGCCTGGCTCAAGCTTCAGCAGGAGCTGGGTGTCATCTGCATATTGATAGCACCCAAATCCAAAACTTCTGGCTATGCTTGCCAAGGGTTGGACGTAGATGTTAAAAAGCGTTGGTGACAAAATGGCGCCTTGGGGGACTCCACAGTCCAGGGTGGATTTCTTGGAAACTTGGCCTCGCCACTCAACACGCTGCGAGCGGCCCGCGGAAGAATCGAACCAGGCCAAAGCTGTGCCTTGAATCCCAATGGCTGAGAGTCGCCGCAACAGCAGGTCATGGTTCACTGTGTCGAACGCCGCGGTGAGGTTGAGCAGCACCAAGATAGCTGAGCCTCCCTTCTCCAATTGGCGGCGGATGTCGTCCGTAATGGCCACCAGAACGGTCTCAGTCCCGTGTCCAGGGCGGAAACCCGATTGGCAGGGGTCCAGGCTTCCTGAGGTTTCCAGGAATTCCTGTAATTGGATCGCTGCTGCCCGTTCAATCAGTTTCCCGAGGAAGGGTAGATTTGAGACCGGAAGGGTAGCTTGCCGGCGTCGCTGGATCCAGATTCGCCTTCTTCAGCAGCGGGCGGACTCTAGCTTCCTTCAGAGTATCGGGAAAAGCTCCCAGCTCCAATGAGTGATTTATCAGCCCTGTCAGAGTGGCCGAGAGGCTCCCCGCACAGGACTTAATCAGATGGGACGGGCATGGGTCTGTAGAGCAGGTGGTTGCCCTTGCTGCGGCCAGGATTTGATTTATCTCCTCTGAATTCAGGGCCTTGAACTGGTCGAGTTTCTGGCTGGGCGATGGAGCTGGATTTTTTCCCATCCCGCTCCTCTCCTCGGATACAGAGGGTAAATCACGCCTAAGAGCAATTATTTTCTCAGTGAAGAAATCTTGAAATTCCTCCGCTGAGATAGCTGAGTTTTCATTGTCTCTCGGCAGTGAGTTGGGCGTAGCCAGGTCTCGAACGATCTTAAAGATCTGTGCTGGGCGCGATCTTGCCGCCGCTATTAAAGAGGAGTTATAGGTCTTCTTGGCCTCTTTGACCGCCCGTTCATATGATCTGCGCATGTCTCTGAAGGCTGTTCTCGACGTCTGAGTTGGTTTCCGACGCCACGTGCTCTCCAGCTGCTTCCACCTTCGCTTCAGCAGACGCAGGTCGTCCGTGAACCATGGAGAATGGACTCTTCGTGGCCGGATCAGGCATCTGGGGGCTATCTGGGGGGGGCCGCAGCGGGGGGCCGCAGCGGGGGGCGGGGTCCCAACTCAAGCAGACAAGAATTCCTTCTTTCTTTCTTTCTCCCACCCACAGTGGGGATATAAACCCCACTGGCCAAACCCCAACAGACCTCTGAGGATGCCTTTTTAGCCATAGATGTGGGTGAAACGTCAGGAGAGAATGCTTCTGGAACAGGGCCAGGCAGCCATATGGAAAACTCACAGCAACCCATTATTATTATTATTATTTTTCCAAGCCTGGCCTTGGGAGCTGCAAGGACGTCCAGCACTCATCCAGGTGGCCAAGGGCAACCTTCAAACCCAACTCAAGCAGACAAGAATTCCTTCTTTCTTTCTTTCTCCCACCCATAGTGGGGATATAAACCCCACTGGCCAAACCCTAACAGACCTCTGAAGATGCCTTTTTAGCAATAGATGTGGGTGAAACGTCAGGAGAGAATGCTTCTGGAACAGGGCCAGGCAGCCATACGGAAAACTCACAGCAACCCATTATTATTATTATTATTCCAAGCCTGGCCTTGGGAGCTGCAAGGCCATCCAGCGCTCATCCAGGTGGCCAAGGGCAACATTCCCAAGGGCAGCCCTGGGGCAACTGCCCCCCTCCCTCCCCGCCTCCAGGACACGTTTGGGACTCCAACTCCCAGAATCCCTCGCAGCAGCAGCCTCAGGCCCGCTCCCCCCCCCCTCAGCCACATAAGCTGCGAGGAACTCTGGGAGTTGGAGTTCCAAGCGTGTCCTGGGGGGGGGGGCGAGGCCTGAGCCAGGCCAGCACTCCAAGACCACGGAGGCGGCTTTGGGATGGCAGGCAGGCCTGTTCAGGGAGGCCGCGCCGCCTCTTCCTCAGGCCCAAAGGGGCCACTCCGCCCCCCTCCTACCTCCTGCTTTCTCTTCCTCTTCACGCCGCCTCGGACTCAGAGAAATGGCAGCGTTTGCTGCCAAGGGGGCGGGGCCTGAGAGACGTCACTCCCTCCCTCAGGAGAAGAGGAGGAGGCCAATGGAAAGCCAAGGGGTGGGACCAAAAAATAATAAAAATAAAATAATAATAAATAATAAATAATAATATTTTTTTAAAAAAATTAAACATCTTATTTCTTGCAGGAGGGTAGGGGGCCGTATCCAAGGGGCTGGGGGGCCATGTGCGGCCCTCGGGTCGCCTGTTGGACAGGCCCACTATAGTATATGTATTATGGCAGAACTCTTGAGATGCAAGCATTATGTTGATGTTTAGAAAAGGGATTATATATGGTTATTAAGGAAAGAAAGGGAAGGGGTAAGGGAAAGAGAAAAAAAGAAGTGGGGAAGGATTTTTTTTTAAAAAAAGAAATATGTAATGCTATATGGACAAGCTGGAATGTTACAAAATTAGAAATAAGTGATTCCCGAAAAGGTTAAATATGTTACCTGTGTATGTAAAATAGTCAGAAAGCTCTAATCATAAGAAGATACTTTATTGCCTGCTCCCATTCTTATGGGTTTTTTAAATTAATGTGATCTCAGGATATATTTAGACATACTATGAAATTATCTTGATCAGAAACAGCTTTTCCTACAACATAGTAACCAATAATTCTAGTTAGGAATAGTTTGCATCGATTTTGCTTTGAAAATGTCGTAAATTCATGTGAATGTTGAAGTATGTTATACTTATTGCCATTTTGTGGTGTTCCAGCCTGGTGGACATAGCCAGACACCGGGGGTTCCAGCTGACCAGGGATGATGGGTGGCCAGATGGATATGGGTCTGCTGATGAATTAGCCTGGGATGATGCATGGCTACATGGATATGGGTCTGAAATTGAGGATAATGATGACTCAATGGAATTTAGTTTTGAAGTAGACAGTGAGAGGCCCAGCGACCTTGATTCCCACGAGGGCTTCTTCACTCCTTTGCCAGATAAACATTTCGAAGATAGGGAGGATCGAGTTTCCCAGCAAGATAGCATTGCACCTGGGGCTGCTAATGAGCAGGAATTTAACAGGGGGGCTAGCGTCAGATCCTCCAGGAAAGATTGGGCTTTGAGGAAGGGTGTGCGCTGGTCCCATAAAACTTAGTTCCCTTTATTAGATTGTGCTGGGGTTGTTCTAGTCAAACCTGAAGCTACGTTCAGCTTGGAAGGACTTGGGTCCTGGGTTTCAAGTTCTTGTCGGCCGGAGGAGCGGCCTGCCTTGTCTTTGCCACTTTGTTTTCCATGGGATTTATGCTAGCTTTAACTACCATTGTTTTGGAACTTATTGAATTGCTTTTTGCCTTTTATTTGAATTGCCTTTCATATTTCTACCTACCTTTGGACTATTCCTTATTCTAAATAAAAGTTCATTTATAGCATCTGCCTAATGTGTGTGCTTTAGGGGAGGACTGCCGCGGTCTGAGGTGCAACACATTTGCATACAGATCTAGACATGTTTCATTATTTGTGAATGTATATTTTCTGATTATATATTAGATTGTATGTGTCAAATAATTAATAAAAATAATTTCAAAAAAGAATGAAATAAAGAGGTTTCAAAATATATTTGGAACAATAAAAAACCAAGAATAAATTTTGCCAACTTAACAGATGACAAACAGAGGAGGACTGGACCTCCCTAATCTGGAACTATACTTTGAAGCATGCTGCAGTGTTTAGACTAGATTAGAGAATGGACATCCCTTCAAAATAAGAAATTACTCATACTAGGCCACGACTTAAGAACCGGTTGGCACGCATACCTCTGGTACGATAGGAAAAGAATAGAGAAGAATTTCGGGAATCACCTTATCCGTTCTGCGCTATTAAGAAATTGGGCGAAATATAAAAACAGATTTTACAACAAGACCCCACTCTGAGTCTCACTTATAGAAGCATGCCAAAGAAGAGAATTGGGGTGGAATATTTGGCCTACTTACGAGGATATTTTGGAAAGAAGAGACAAGGAATTTACAATGAAATCGCAGGAGGAAACCAACATTCAATCTGGCCGGATATCATGGCTTCAATATTACCAAATGCAAGAATACTTCAAAAAAGACCAAAAAAATGGGATTTTCAACAGACACAACACCTTGAGATGTGATAATGAAATACAGAAAGAAGATAAAAACAAAAATAAATCAAATACTACTCAAATGCAACATTGAAAAAGAATCTATTAAACAATGCATGATAAACTGGGCAAGAAATATTGGAAGAACGATTTCTTTAGGGGAATGGGCGACAATTTGGAAAAGAAACATGAACTGCACAAGCTCATATGACCTGAAAGAAAATTTAATCAAGATGATACATCAATGGTACATAACACCAAATAAGCTGGCTAAAATTTCAAAGATTCTAAATAGGAATTGTTGGAAATGTGACAAAATAGAGGGAATCTTCCATCGTCTTTGGTGGATTTGTGACAAAGCGAAATAGTATTGGAAAGGAACACACAAAATTAGCCAGAATATCCTAAAGACAAAAATCCCTCTAAAACCAGAATGCTTCTTGCTAGAAGTAACAAATATAGAATGCCCTACAAATACTGACAAACTCTTTACATATATTACCACTGCAGCAAGAATTACTGTATTTTCTGGCGCATAAGACTACTTTTTAACCCAAGAAAATATTCTCAAAAGTCAGGGGTCATCTAAAACGCGGGAGTCGTCTTATACACCAGGAGTTGTCTTGTATGCCGGGAATTGACTTATACACTAGGAGTCATCTTATATGCCGGGAATTGACTTATACACTAGGAGTCGTTTTATATGCCGGGAATTGACTTATACATCAGGAGTCGCCTTATATGCCGGGAATTGACTTATACACTAGGAGTCGTTTTATATGCCGGGAATTGACTTATACACCAGGAGTCGCCTTATATGCTGGGAATTGACTTATACACCAGGAGTCGTCTTATATGGTGGGAATTGACTTATACACCAGGAGTCGTCTTATATGCCGGGAATTGACTTATACACTAGGAGTCGTCTTATATGCTGGGAATTGACTTATACACCAGGAGTCATCTTATATGCCGGGAATTGACTTATACACTAGGAGTCGTCTTATATGCCAGGAATTGACTTATACACCAGGAGTCGTCTTATATGCCAGGAATTGACTTATACACCAGGAGTCGTCTTATATGCCGGGAATTGACTTATACACTAGGAGTCGTCTTATATGCTGGGAATTGACTTATACACCAGGAGTCGTCTTATATGCCGGGAATTGACTTATACACTAGGAGTCGTCTTATATGCCAGGAATTGACTTATACACCAGGAGTCGTCTTATATGCTGAGAATTGACTTATACACCAGGAGTCGTCTTGTATGCCGGGAGTTGTACGGTAGAAGAAACTCCATTCATCAGGATTCATGGACTTAATGCAGTCCCAATGGTGTGGTGAAGGGGTGCCTCACCGGGAAGGTGTAAGTGAAGGGCGGAGCAAGCTGCAAGGTATGGAAAAAAGAGAGAGAGTGGCTCTGGGCCCAGAAAACCACACCTCTTTTACCTGTCTGGCGTGCTCTTGTATTCTAATACCGTCCCTCTTCCTCTGCCTCTCCGATCTCGCTCCTGAAGACTGCAGTGAAGCAGTGCAGGTGCACATGTGTGAGATCTGAGAGGCAGAGAAGGAGGTACAGTAATAGGAAAATTACCATATTGAAATCAAATGTGATGCTTTTAAAAATTTTATTTGGTGTGTGTTGGAAGAGGGGTAGTCTTATACGACGAGTATATTTCGTAAGAAAGTCAAGACCTGGCTGTTTGAGCAGGCATTTGCAGATGACATATAATTGTTTAATTAGACCTATGGAATGATGATGATGTGATGGAACGTGATTTTAACGAGATGCTGAGAATTGTATTTTTCTGTTTTTAATTGCTAATTGGTAGTTATTTATATGTTTACTGTTTTAATTGTTTTAATTATGTTTTATCAGGAGGGCAGTAATTGCCTATGTAAACCGCCTCAAGTCGCCTTCAGGCTGAGAGGGGCAGTATAAAAGTGTAATAAATAAATAAATATAGGGGTCATCTTATATGCCCAGTCATCTTATATGCCGGAAAATACGGTATCTACGCAAGAGGTTGGAGGAATGAGCACATACCTACAAAAGGAAAATGGATTGAGAAGATGCTGGATATTATGAATATGGATGAATTGACCTTCATGATGACTAAATCCCAGGGGAAATTCAGAAACAGGACAAATTGGACTCCCCTTAATGACTGGATGAAGGAAAAGAAGTTAAAGATTTTAATCTAAAATCTAGAGAAAGTGAAATGCACTACAACAGAGATTATGTTAAACATAATGGACAACTTTTTATTTATCTAATCTTTTCTCTTTTCCTATCATCACCCATCCCACTATAAAGAAGAAAGGAAGTTCTAAATAGTTATGCCCCCTGTTTGCATCATTTTTTTCTCCCTTTTTAACTATAGCCCAATTTTTTTACACTTTTTGGATGTATTTTTTCCTTTTTTCCCCCCCCCTTTTTCCTTCCCTCCCCACTTCCTGCCTTCCCACCCTTACTCTCCCAATCCATTTCCCTTACCCTTTCTCTCTTCTCTTCTCCCCTTACCCACCTCCTACCTCCCCTGGAAAATGATCAATAAAAATTATTTGGGGAAAAAGAATGTTGAAATTGGCCAAAAGTCTCCTTTTTCTCTCAGTCAAGCCTTGGGAGCCATTTCTCAAATAATAGCTGTCTTTTCTTTTCCAGAAGTAAAATGGAATATGTTTTAAGAGGTTAATAGTAATGAAAGTGGAATAAAATATAGCTTATGGTTAGGAGGATGGAGAGAGGGGGAGAGAAGGAGAGAGTAGTCTGGGGGTGGTGAGGGCTTCATGGAATAGAGGGGGTGTTGCTTTATCTCATTCTAGCTTGTTGCCTTTGGAAAACTATAAATCCCTAACTATCAATCCTTTTTTTAAATTAGAGGAGGGGTAGTGGTGTTTGATAACTAACAAACTAACTTAATTTCTTATGAGTCGCCCTCCACGAAAGGTGCTCTGGGCGACTTACACAATTAAAATAAACAGGTTACATAGTCACCGCTTGTTACTAACAATCATAGGCTCTTCTGAAGAGCCATGTCTTAAGTGCCCCTAAAAATGTATGCAGATCAGGAGTAGCTCTTTGGTCTGGCGGGAGGGAGTTCCACAAGATTGGGGCTGCTATTGAGAAGGATCTCTGTCTTGTGGACTCCAAACGGACCTCTCTAGGGCCAGGGACACAGAGAAGATTCTCATGAGCTGACCGTGGCAGTCTCTGGTGGTGGAGTGGCGTTAAACGGTCTCTTAGATATGGAGGACCCTGACCTCGGAGGGCCTTGAATGCCAGGACCAGGGTCTTGTAGAGGACTCTGTGTTCAACCGGCAGCCAATGTAAGCGCTGCAGAGACGGCGTTATATGGCACCTCATTAATGTTTTTGTGAGGAGTCTAGCAGCTGCATTTTGCACAATTTGGATCTTGCGAATTGCTGCTCGAGGTAAGCCCACATACAAAGCATTGCAGTAATCCAGCCTCGACGTAACCGTGGCATGGATTACCGTAGCCAGCGCCTCTGTTGGTAAATAAGGCGCCAACTGTCTCGCTTGGCGTAGATGGAAGAAGGCCCTTTTACTAGTGGAGGCAATCTGGGCTTCCATCCTCATTTTGGAATCCAGGATAACACTGAGACTCTTCACAGTGGGGGGTGGAGCTAACGGTGCCCCTTCAAAAGATGGTACTAGACTAACCAATTCTGATGGGCAGCCAGGCCACAAGATTTCAGTTTTTGCTGGATTTACTTTCAATTTATGGGCATGTAGCCATCTTGAAAGCGCTCCAAGACACCGGGTGAAGTTATCTGGTACTGAAGTTGTTCCAGGTTCTAGTTTTAGGAGAAGCTGGGTGTCATCAGCGTATTGGAAACATTCTAATCCAAATCTCCGGACTAGCTTTCAGAGTTTCTCCAATGGAAAGAGTTCTTTGCAACCTGATCAGCTATCTATGAAGTATTATTCTAAGACTGGAGTCAAAGGTGTCATATCCTACTTGATGGAAGCCTCCTTGGACTAGAAAGAGGTGTCAAGGCAATTACAGTCAACTGAATTCTCCCAAACCTTAGTCTTGTAGCCTCCTAAAAGTACATCTACAATGTAGAATGAGTGCAGTTTGGCACTACATTTTTAAAAATTTATATCGTCTTTATTATGAAAATTTTACATTCATGAGGTAAATTACATGAGAAAAGGAGAAAAAGAAAAAAAAATAGAATATAACATATATATAGTAGGAATAAAGTGCAATTTAATTGTACTTGAGGATAGGACGGGGACCAAAAATAAATAAATAAATAAATAAATAAATAAAGGGAGTAGGGTTAGTATGGGAATAGGATGGTTGGCAAACTTCCAGGCAATTCTACAGGGGGAAGGTTGGGGCTCTTATTCTTTGTTTTTCATTTTATTATTATTATTATTTGCCGTCTTCCTTCTTTTTATATGTTTTCCTTCTCTTCCTATCTTCTTTTCTTCTTTTTTCCTTACTTTTGAGATTTCCTTTCCTCAGTTTGGCACCATTTTAACTGCCCTGGCTCAATCTTATGGAGTTCAGGCAGAGAAGACCTTTCGCCTTCTCTGCCAAAGAGGGCTGGTGCCTCACCACGCTACCAGGATTCATTAGTACTGAGCCATGGTAGAACCAACCCTCCCCACGCCACTGTTCAGCTTGTAAAATTCATTCTCAAGGAAGCTTGACGCAAAGGTATTTTGTAATAATGACATCAGAGAAGTCTTTTTATGTTTGTGTTTAATGTCCTGATGAACTGACTGTGGCTTCTGTGTCCCAATACAGTGGTGTCCTCGTTTCTTTCACAACAGTCATGGAATGCAGGTCCATTAGTCTTAAGTTGCACAGTCAAGTCAGCCACTTTGGGTTTGCATTCACCATACAAAGAGTTCTTCCTATGGCAGTACAGACACTGGTGTGCCAACATTTAAATTGGTATCTGCACCCTGATTCCATCCAAACACAATGACCCTTCGATGGTTCATTTCTTGCCCAATACCTGAAAAGAAGATGCCACCGATATGTCAAAACAAATCCGTAGCTACTTCTGCAGTTGCATCTACCCTGAAGAATAAATGCTATTTGACCTCATTTTAACTGTCATGCCTCAGTGCTATGTAACCCTGGTAGTTGTAATTGGGTAAGATCATTGGTCTTCTCTGCCAAAGAGGGCTGGTCCCCCACCATACTACAATTCCCAGGAATACAATTCATCAAACCAGGTTAGTTAATTTGGTGCCGAATTGCATTCTACCAGGCCTGGTTTGGGGGCACCTTGTCTTCCTCAATCAGGGGAACATTCAATACACCTCCAGACTTGCCGCTCTTCATAATTTTGAGAAATAGTTTGCATTAGGCTTTGTGTATATATTAAATAGTACGGGAGACAAAATTGAGGCTAGGGGGACACTGCTGGCCAATGGCTAAGGCGTGAGTAGGTGTCCCCAGAACCACCTTCGGTTTCATCCCTCTGGGTGGAATCGTGCCATCGATCAGCAGGCAAGCCAAGTATTTAGGGTTGATTTTTTAAACTAAAATGTCTAGAGTCTATACATGAGATAAGCACAAAAAGCACTTATATTTACTGGAAGTAAGCCACGTCAGCAGTGACCCTGCTTGTTTTGCTTTTTGGCCAGTGAAGACAATCCCCTGCTCTCTCCGAGTTCTCTTCCCACTCATAGAATGATCTAGCTGTTACATTGTATTTGCCTTGTACAGTAGGTACTGATTTTATCTTTTATCTTGTATACCAGTGTTTCTCAACCTTTTTTGAGCCGAGGCACACTTTTCACATTTACAAAATCCTGGGGCACACCACCAACCACAATGACACAAAATGACACTCTAGCACAATATTTATACACTCAGTGTGAAACCTGGGCCTGTTTCGATGAACACAACATGGATATCTTGGCAGGAATGGTAGAAAGACACAGTCTGACAGCTGTTGAGGTCTTGCTCAACAGCTGTCAGACTTTCTCTGTGTTTAGTTTTTATTGCAGTCACCCTTTCCTCATGGAAAACGTACCCGGTCCTCAGGGAAGCCGGCTGGAAAGAGAGCAGCCAGACGGAAACACATTCTGCGGCAGAGAGTTCCACTGCTGAACAACTCTCACACTCAGGAAGTTCTTCCTAATGTTCACCCTCCTACACAGACATGCTTCCCTGTGATGTTTGCTTTTCTGCCTGCGCTGTTGTGCTCTCTCTCTCTCTCTCTCTCGATATATATATATATATATATATATATATATATATATATATATAAAATGTTCATTTGTGGGATTAACATGACTCAAAAACCACTGGACAAATTGCTGCCAAATTTGGCCACAAAACAAACTAATACTAACCCAAGGAGGGACCATCAGTCAAAAAATTGATTTTGTCATATGGGAGTTGTAGTTCACCCGCAAAGAGCATTCTGTCCTCCACCAATGATGGAACTAAACCAAACGTGGCACACAGGACTCCCATGACCAACAAAAAACACTAGAAGGTTTTGGTGGGCATTGACTTTGAGTTTAGGATTTGTAGTTCACCTATATCCAGAGAGCACTGTGGACTCAAATAATAATGGATTTGGACCAAACTTGGCATGAATATTCCATATGCCCAAATATGAACACAGATGGAGTTTGGGGGGAAATAGACCTTGAATTTTGGGAGTTGCAGTTTCTGGGATTTCTGGTTCACCTACAATCAAAGAGCATTCCGAATCCCACCAATGATGGAATTGGAGCATTGCATGTTCTAGAGTAAGCAAACCAGACAATCTCCACAAGTACACTTACAAGGAAACAACAAGAAATACTATTTATCCACAAGCATAAAGAAATTACATATTTCTTTACCAGTAAGGTTCACAACAAACAACAGAGGACAATAAGAAAGGTTGTAAGGATAATGCAATAACACTATACCAGGTGTCAGGAACCTTTTTGACTCAGAGAGTCATAAAAGCAAAATATTTGGACATTTATATCAGTGAGCCATATAATATATTTTAAGACTGAATTCAACTAAATGTGAGTATAATAAGCCCCTGAATTTATTCTTTTAAATAATGTTGTAATAATACTCTTAATAATAATAATAACAACAACAACAACCTTTATTTTTATACCTCGCCAACCATCTCCCCATTAGGACTTGGGGTGGCTTACAAGGGACAAGCCCAAAGACAATTAAAACAAAAGAAAACACTTACAATTAAAATATCAGCTGAAAACAATGCAACTTTACTTTTTGAAAAATCAGAATTATATGTAAGGGGGTGGAGGTGGAGGTCAGGATTTTGGAGATGCTTAGGTGTGGCATGGCCAAAAAAAGGTTGGGAACCACTGCTCTAGAGGGGGAAATTTTAAAGTGGAAAATGTGGGATTTTGAAGTGGATTATCTGGCAGTGTGGATTGGGATAATCCAGTTCAAAGCAGATAAGGTGGATGACCTGCCTTGATATTCTGGGTTATATGGCTGTGTGGAAGGGCCCTGTGTCCACACAGCTGCATACAATCCACATTGAAGTGGATTGTCTGGCAGTGTGGATTCAGATAATCCAGTTCAAAGCAGAATTGGGAATTGTAGTTCACCTACATCCAGAGAGCACTGTGGACTCTAACAATGATGGATCTGGATCAAATTTGGCATGAATACTCAGTATGCCCAAATGTGAACACAGATGGAGTTTGGGGGAAATAGACCTTGACGTTTGGGAGCTGTAGTTGCTGGGATTTATAGTTCACCTACAATCAAAGAGCATTTTGAATCCCACCAACAACAGAATTGGGGCAAACTTCCCACACAGAAGCCCCACAAGAAACAGCAAATAAAAAAACAACAATGATGAAGAGGGAGGGAGGGAAGCCAGCCCTGCTCCGTTCGTGCGCTCCTGCCAGAAAGGAAAGGGGTGAGACAGGAAGTAAGGAGGAGACATAAGAACATAAGAACATAAGAAGAGCCATGCTGAATCGGACCTCAGCCCATCTAGTCCAGCATTCTGTATCACACAGTGGCCCACTGTTACCGAGAATCGGCAGTTTCATGCTGCAGGCCGTTCCGCGAGTGAACAAGTCCCAACTTTCGCACACACGCCTGTTCCTGGGTGAAAACTCACACTCTCTCCCTCTCTAAGGCTGTGGAACCTTGCTTCCAAGGTTCTTGCCCCTCTCCGACCCTTTCTTGTATTTTTTCTGAATTTTTTATATTTTTTTTCTCTATTCCCACTCCCCGGGCGCTTTAAGACTGTGAAGAGAAGCTGCACCGGAGGGAAAGGTGCGATGGCTCACACCGTAGAACTAAGGCCGTTCGGAACGGAGGCCCCGGGTTCGAGGCCCCCCAAGGGAGGAGGGAAGAGAATTCATTTTTGCTTTTGTCCTTTCCCACTTTTCTTTTCCTTCTTTCCCCTCATCTTGGGGAACCCCTGGGCCCAGCAGGGTAGGCACAGAGAATGGAATTGGCCTGGAGCAAGGGGGTTCCGCTTATGCTGGACTCACAGAGGGAAACCTGAAATCATAATCATATGTTTGCACCCTATGTCTATATGTCTGTACAATATTGCCCCCTGTTCCCACTGACTCCCTGTAACCCTTCCCTTCCCCCTCTTTCCCATGTAAGAAAGATTGCCTGTATTTTCGCTATTGTGTCAGCTGAGAGGAGGTAACCGGATTCCCATCCTAAACCCTTTTTGGATCATCATTGTTCTTATTGCATGAGCCTTTCTGATGGAAATCTTGTTTTGGATTACCCAGGCTCTTGTCTTGGGCCCACATTCCATCAGCCTGAAGGAAGTATTAATCGTCGGAGTTTAGTCCAATTAATTCATCCTCTGGGACCTGGACATGAAATATTTGTCCTCACAGCGGGTGCCATACCTGGTTTCGGAACCCAGGTGTGCCCCAAAATAAGTCCTTTTGTCACACAAAGGCTTGAGTGAGTTTCTGTCGTCAAGTCTCTTCCTCCTTTCCCATTCATCCTCCAAGTCCACTAATCCTATCACTCCCAGGTGTCATTTCAGGTCGTTTACCTGGCTAGGACTCTTTTGTTTTATCCATATGCTAATATTGACAGCGATTTCCGTCAAAGCTTCCCTTCCCGGACATTCCATATATGGGCACAGACTTCTGATTGGCCAAGACGGCGAATGGGAGTAAGCGCCGATAGGCTCTCCGGAGCCGGTCAACATCCCGCCCATCAGCTGGTCTCAACGTTCTGACCAATCAGCGACGGAGCCGGCCCAGAAGGGGGCAGGCGGGAAATTCAATTGTTTTGACAGTTCTGTAACCTTTAAAAACCAATGTTTTGATTGTACATGTATGCGTCTTTGCGGGATCAGGGAATTTGCGGTCGCATCCTACTCAGCTGAGCAGAATAAACAATTTCGTGGCATCTACCTTGCAGATTGGTGAGCATAATTGGATCTACGGGAGGCGGGTAGACTACGAGGACCTAACCGCTCCTGGCTCGCCAGGTTAACTGAACCCTCGCGGGCTCTGCCCCGTGGTCGGTCCACGGGGCTTGCCCGGTTGTCGGAGCAGCCGGCCTGGGGAATTGGTAGCTGTTCGATAACACCACCAGTTGTACACGGGGATCTCTAGCAGGAGGGAGGGCAAAACCCTGACCTGCTCCCGACCCCCCACAACCAGTATCCAGGGAAATCGTGCCTACCTCAACCAACTCCGAGGTGGCACTTGAATGTCCTTTTCAGTAACTACCGATACACTTGGTATCCATGAATCTGTCTAATCCTGCCTTGAAGCTGTCCAGGCTGACAGCTGTCACAACCTCTTCTGGAAGTGAGTTCCATAACCCAATGACCCTCTGGGTGAAGAAATATTTCCCTTTATTAGTCCTAATTTTCCTACCTTGGAGCTTCAGGGAGTGCCCTCTAGTCCTAGTGTTTTGTGACAAAGAAAATAATTTTTCTTTATTCACCTTTTCTATCCCATGCATGATTTTATACACTTCGATCAAGTCACCTCTTAAACGCCGTCTTTCAAGGCTGAAAAGACCAAGGCGTTGCAACCTGATTTCATAAGGGAGCCGCTCCATCCCTTGGATCATTCTTGTTGCCCTTTTCTGTACCTTTTCCAGTTCCGTTATATCCTTCTTAAGGTGCGGAGACCAGAATTGTACACAGTACTCCAAATGTGGCCTTACCATAGATTTGTAGAGAGGTAATACAACATTTGCTGACCTATTTTCGATTCCCTTTCTGATCATGCCTAGCATAGAATTTGCTTTTTTCACTGCTGCTGCGCACTGGGTTGACATTTTCATTGAGCTGTCCACCAAGACCCCAAGATCCCTTTCCTGGTTTGTCTCGGAAAGCTTTGACCCCATCAATTGGTAGGTGTAGTTGGGGTTCTTTGCCCCGATGTGCATGACTTTACACTTGTTTAGGTTAAAATGCATTTGCCACTTTGTTGCCCATTCACTCAATTTCGAGAGATCTTTCTGGAGCTCTTTACAATCAGTTTCATTTTTAACTACCCTGAACAATTTAGTGTCGTCTGCAAACTTTGCTACCTCAGAATTCACTCCTACATCCAGATCATTTATGAATAAATTAAAAAGTAACGGACCCAAAACTGAACCTTGGGGTACGCCACTTCTCACCTCTTTCCACCCAGAGAAATGTCCGTTTATTACCACCCTTTGTTTCCTACAGTTTAGCCAGGTTCCAATCCAGGACAAGACCTGTGATCTGATTCCATGGCTGAAGAGTTTATTTAGGAGCCTTTGGTGAGGGACTTTGTCAAAAGCCTTTTGAAAGTCAAGGTAAACAATATCAATTGGGTCCCCTTTATCTATGTGTTTATTTACACCCTCAAAGAATTCTAACAAGTTAGTAAGACATGATTTGCCTTTGCAGAAACCATGTTGATTTTCTTTCAGCAATGCCTGTTCTTCTATGTGCCTAGTAATATTTTCTTTAATAATGGTTTCCATCACTTTGCCTGGAACTGAGGTTAAACTGACTGGTCTATAATTTCCTGGATCACCTCTGGATCCTTTCTTGAAGATCGGTGTTACATTTGCCTCCCTCCAGTCCTCGGGTACAGTGCCTGATCTTAGAGAAAGGTTATATATCTTAGCTAGAAGTTCAGCAATTTCACACTTGAGTTGCTTAAGAACTCTGGGGTGGTGATTTGTTGACATTTAGTTTAGTAAGGCATATGAGAACATCTTCCTTGTTTATCTCTATCTGTTTTAATTCTTTTAATTCCCTCCCTGAAAAAACTGACTCAGCTGCAGGCATATGTTGTCTGTCCTCCTGTGTGAAAACGGAGGCTAAGAAGTCATTTAGCCGCTCAGCAATCTCCTTGTCTTCACTTATTGTCCCTTTCTGACCAGATGAAGAAGGGATGGATGGATGGATGGATGGAAGGAAGGAAGGAAGGAAGGAAGGAAAGAGGGAGTGGGGGAAAGGAAGGAAGGAAGGAAAGAGGGAGGGAGGGGGGAACGGAAGGAAGGAAGGCAAGGCAGGCAGGAAGGAGGGGAGAAAGGAGATTAGGAAGCAAGGAAGGGAAAGGAGGGAGAGAGGAAGGAAGAAGAGAAGAAGGGGAGGGAAAGAAGGGAAGGGAAGAAAGATGGGAAGTAGGGAAGGAAGGAAAGAGGGAAGGAAGAAAGGGATGGGAGAAAAGCCCCTCTTCGCCGGCTTACTAAGAGCTCTGTGTCCATGCAGCCGCGATTGGAGCCGCCTCTGGCCACGCCCCTCCCCCACTCCCTTCTTCTTGCTGCGACCCTGCTCCTTGCTTCTCTTGCTCTCGCCAGCTGGCAAGGAAGCTCGGGGGAGGCTTTTCGCGCCTCCAGGCCTGGCGCAAGGAGGGGGTGCGCACACGCAGCTGCCTTGGAGAAGGAAAGGGAACTACGCGCGTGCTTGCTGTGGGGGGGGGCAGAGGCATGCTCGGGGGAAAGAGGCATGGCCTCCCTCCCTGGCCTCCTTCTCTTCTCCCCACTCCCCCTCGGTTGGCCTGTGCATGATCCTGGCGGCCGCGGCATATGCGCCCTTGGCCACGTGGCGCCCTGAGGAGGAGGGGGGAAGAGGGGAGGGGGGAAGAGGCTTTCCAACGGCACAGCTGATGATGCCCCACGGCACACTGGTGTGCCGCGTCACACCGGTTGACAATGACTGTTGTATACCACTACTGCTGTTGGAGCTTTTATTTGAAATGACCTGACGGTTACTCAATAAACGTGACTGACTGACTGATCTAGCTGGAAGAGACCGTAAGGGCCATCACACCACGCATTGTCTCTGGTAATGCACTAACTGCTCTTTCCAAAACCTCAGGTTTTGTTTCATATTTGAAGCTCAGATTTCGTGCTGGGTTCTAGAAAGCCCCAGCTGAAGAACAAAAAGAACATATTTGAGAAAGTTTATACATTACAAGCTATGAATCTGTGTTTAATGACTCACGATTTGGACACCACTGTGCCATCCGCATCCCAGTAAAACGTTTGGCCCCTCTTCCAGGCGTTAATCCAGTAAGCCCTTTGTTTAGGCCGGAGATATTCTTCGATGAATTTCTATTTTAAAAAAGGACAACCAGAAACTCTTTACTGAGAAGGAGATGTTATCTGATCTCAAAGGCTTTCCAGACAGTCCCCACGTACATTGACCTCTAAATGCCCTTATCAACTGGTAGTGAAGAAAGTGGATTTGCAGTGCAGATGATTCCATAGGAAATCCTGGAACCAGTTTGAGGCCTGGATAGTGATGACACAAACCCCAGAGCACTTATGCGCATTAAGGGATTTTTTAAATCAGAAGTTGGAAGGTCTTTTTCCCCTTCTACACTGCTATATAGTCCATATCATCCAAGCAGATAATCCACATTCTCTGCTTTGAACTAGATTGTATGAGACTACACTGCCCTATAAACCAGTTCAAAGCAGATTATTAGGATTTTATGCCAGTGTAGAAGGTGCCTTAGTTTGAAGCTAGCTTTGACCTGCGTTAAATGTTCAGCCAAGCAATAGAATGCTAACCAGTCTGAAAAGAACTTCTATCCCCATCCCCCAGCACAAGATCCCCCTACCTCCTATCCCCCAGCCTAATAGACCACACCTTTATCTCCCAATCCAATAGGCCCCTATCCCCTATCCCTCAGCCCAATAGCCCCCGATTCCTCACCCCTATACAGAAAGCCTCCTGCCCTCTGCCCCCAGCATATTAGCCCCCTGCCCCCTAATGTCCCTTCTCCCCGTCCCTTGTCAAATATCCCCTTGTCCCCTTCCCTCCAGTCTAATAGTAGAGCAGGTTTGGTACTTTTCCGAGCAAAAAGTACAGTCAGAGAGTGATGCTACATGCGTGTTTAGCTTTGAGATGCGGGTTCCTGTGCCAAGAATCATACAGGCACTTGCAATATGAGAATAACACTGTGATTAAGGCTTTTTAATACACCCTGTGCCTGACTTGAGATAACATAGGCTAGATGGGTGGAAAGCAGTACAGATTGTGCTAATGGGAAAACTTAATGCGAATTGAGAAAGCACTGCGCATGACAGAGAGTTTGACCCCCTCCGTTGCTGGCACGGAGCCTGGGAGTCAATGTTTCAGTTTGAGAACATCAGGAGAATAAGCACTGATACCGTACTGTGAGAAAGAACTAACAAGAAATGGCTATTGTTCCCATTTAGAGGTGTAACTTTGAAATGTGATGCAAGTAGAAATGAACTGTTTATTGGATTAATGAAATGTCATGTAAGCAACAGTAATCACCAGCCTATTATGATTGTTTTTATCCATGAAGAAGGGGTGGGCTTAACTGAAATGACTCCATTAAGGTATAAATGTCTTTGTATGAAAATTGACGGGGTTCTTTTGCCCCTGATCGCAGCGAGTTCTGCTGGCAAGAGCCCACCAGCTGGTGCCAGAAATAAATCTTTTGATTTTCACCTACTTCACAGTTGTCGTGTGATTTTCCTCATCCTTGAACCCGCACGAACAGGCAGTTTGGTAAAGTTAACTTGGTACTTGGAGTTCCATAACTCCCGGTTTTGCCTGTTTCAATAGCTCCCTACGCCTTATTCCCCAACCCTATAGTCTCCTATCCCAGGCACCCCAACCAAATAGCTCCCTCTCCCCTTTCCCACGGTATAACAGCCCTTCGGAGGGTAGGAGACCGGGACAAAATAGGGATACTTGTAGGGTAACACCCACCTTGCAACACTCCAACCTCCCTACCTGAGCTAGCTGCGGTGATCCCGGGCCTGGCATTGGAGTCCCAATGGCTTATAGTACTGGGGGACCCTGTCAGGAGCGGCTCAGGACTTCATGGTAACCATGGCAACTGTAGGGCTGTTGTTGTTAGAACATGGTGCCCCGTGGTGCCTGCTGGCTCTGGAAAGCCTTCGTGTGTCACCCCTGTGACCCAAGCTAACTTCAGGCCAATTGGGCTATTTTTTATAAATTGGACTCCTTTTTTATGAGTGCACTCCGGCTGCTCAGTGCTCATATGGACACTTTATCATCTTGTATGGATTCTGGATGACCAAGACGGATCTTTCCTCGACCCTGCATGTTCCCTCTTCCCCATATGAACTCTGTATATGCCCCATGTTCCCACTTATCAAATGCATGTATGTCTATCTAAAATATTAAGCAAAACGACCTCCCCATGAACTATACTCAGCCACTCATGACCCAGATGTTTCAAAATTTCCTGGGCCATCATTCCTAAACAAAGGACTTGGCAGAAACCCATCAACATGGACAATAAGTAAATAGCCCCTTTCCTTGGACTTCAGAGGGTCTTTTCGACCAGACCACCTGAGGAGTGGGGCTCATGGACATGATAATCACTTGACACAAAGGACACTCCCCCAACCGAGAGGAAAAGGGGATTGTCACCATCCCCATCCCCCCAAAAAAGCCATTCCCCATCTCAGGAAAAAGGATCCAAGATCTTACCAAAAATTAATATTGCCAGATTTTATTAATTTTTAAAATTAATTTTTATTGATGAAAACTGTCAAAGCACATAGATTACATTTAACACAGAGACAACAAACAAAATAGAACAAATAAAGTAAAAACATCAACACAACAACGTAATAAAGTATCCTAATTGAAGTACCCCACGTATTATTGTGGTTTCTTGTACTGTGAGTGATGGTAAAACATAATTAAGTAGAAAATTGTAAGAATAACAATTGAATCAGAAAGAGAAGTGGAAGAGGGGAAGAATGAGGTAGGATTAAGAAAAGAAAGGAAAGGAAAGAAAGAAAAAAGATACTTGGGAAATAAAAAGGGCGGGGAAAAGAGAGCGAAAGATAAGACAAAAACAGTAGCAATACGTCAGGTTTTTACCCCCTACTACAACCACATGATTGCCGAATCTTATGACAATGGGCTGGTTTTTCGGACCTAGACAATAATTTTGTTTCAAACTCAGGACAAAAGTCAGTATCAGGACTGGAAGGCTCAAAGCTATCTCCCCTGATCACTTATTGTTCAGGTCCAGAATTCGTGAACCCATCATCATAACATTTTTTCATTGTTTCCAATGTTGCCTGCCTCCTCTCTCAACATTGGCTGAGCAGCCAAAGTGGGGCTCTGGCTCTGATTGGACAAGCTGCATCGGTCCCTGGCTGTTGCTCCTGGCTCGCTGGCATGACAGCCAATCACAGTAAAGCTGGCTCAGGGGGTGGGTGCATGGAAAATTGAATGGAAAACTATATATCCTGTATTTGCTGCCTAACAAGCATGTCAGCTTGTTGGGCAGATTACTGCGGTAGTCATCCTTTTCAGTTAGAATAGAAAATAAACTTTGGTGGCCTTAGAACATAAGAACATAAGAAGAGCCATGCTGAATCGGGCCTCAGCCCATCTAGTCCAGCCTTCTGTGTCACACAGTGGCCCACCAGTTGTACACAGGGATCTCTAGCAGAAAGGAGGGCAAAACCCTCACCTGCTCCCGACCCCCCACAACCAGTACCCGGGGAAAATCCTGCCTGCCTCCATCAACACAGAGGTGGCACTTGGATGTCCATTTCAGTAACTACTGATTCCCTTGGTCTCCATGAATCTGTCTAATCCTGCCTTGAAGCTGTCCAGGCTGACAGCTGTCACAACCTCCTCTGGAAGAGAGTTCCATAACCCAATGACCCTCTGGGTGAAGAAATATTTCCCTTTATTAGTCCTAACTTTCCTACCTTGGAGCTTTAGGGAGTGCCCCTAGTCCTAGTGTTGTGTGACAGAGAAAATATTTTTCTTTATTCACCTTTTCTATCCCATGCATGATTTTATACACTTCGATCAAGTCACCTCTTAAACGCCGTCTTTCAAGGCTGAAAAGACCAAGGTGTTGCAACCTGATTTCATAAGGGAGCTGCTCCATCCCTTGGATCATATTTGTTGCCCTTCTTTGTACCTTTTCCAGTTCCGTTATATCCTTCTTGAGGTGCGGTGACCAGAATTGTACACAGTACTCCAGATGTGGCCTCACCATAGATTTGTAGAGAGGCAATACAACATTTGCCGACCTATTTTCGATTCCCTTCCTGATCATGCCAAGCATAGAATTTGCTTTTTTCACTGCTGCAGTGCACTGGGTTGACATCTTCATTGAGCTGTCCACCAAAACCCCAAGATCCCTTTCCTGGTTTGTCTCAGAAAGCTTTGATCCCATCAGTTGATAAGTGTATTTGGGGTTCTTTGCCCCGATGTGCATGACTTTACACTTGTTTAGGTTAAAATGCATTTGCCACTTTGTTGCCCATTCACTCAATTTCGAGAGATCTTTCTGGAGCTCTTTACAGTCAGTTTCATTTTTAACTACCCTGAACAGTTTAGTGTCATCTGCAAACTTTGCTACCTCACAATTTACATCTACATCCAGATCATTTATGAATAAATTAAAAAGTAACGGTCCTAAAACTGAACCTTGGGGTACGCCACTTCTCACCTCTTTCCACCCAGAGAAATGTCCGTTTATTACCACCCTTTGTTTCCTACAGTTTAGCCAGGTTCCAATCCAGGACAAGACCTGTCCCCTGATTCCATGGCTGAAGAGCTTATTTAGGAGCCTTTGGTGAGGGACTTTGTCAAAAGCGTTTTGAAAGTCAAGGTAAACAATATCGACTGGGTCCCCTTTATCTATGTGTTTATTTACACCCTCAAAGAATTCTATCAAGTTAGTAAGACATGATTTGCCTTTGCAGAAACCATGTTGATTTTCCTTCAGCAATGCCTGTTCTTCTATGTGCTTCCTTCAAGTTGATGAGATTCATTGAGAAATAGGGAAATTTTTTACTGGCTTATTGTCTCGTCAGGTGTTCCGGATCCTCTTTTTGGGGTCTTGCTGGCCTCTGCCTTGGCAGGGCTCCCTAAATTCATGCTCTACAACATCATGAGGAAGGAGTGGCAGAAAGGAAAACAGAGTTACTCCAAAGAATGAAATTGTGTATGATGAAAAATTCAAATTGTTCTGCTGGGTTGTGGCCAGAAGCTTTGCACACGGCCAATTTCATTGTGAATAGATTGTGATGTGAGTCAATCAAACAAACAAACATCATTCAAAAAGATGTATAACAGACCTCCAAATTTGTGATATTTAAAGATCTTTGGACAATATTCAAATATATTTCTACTTGTTGATCAGAGAGCCAAAGGTGAGCCAAAGTGGCGTAGATTGATCTTTCTTGGGTATCTCAAAGATAAAATGAAATTCCACAGTTCCCACCAGAAAGTAAGACTTTCAAAAGTTGCACGTTTTGAGAAGGATGCAGGTTGGGATAGACTGCACTTGAACAAGGAGGTTCTGAAAGATAACAAAGAGAAGGCAGAAATAGGAGGAAGTTCTGCAAATGGAGGGGTATTGAATATAAAAGTCAGAAACAGAAAGTTAAGGAGGATAAAGTCTCAACTCCTGAGAAAGGAAACACACAACAAAAGACGCAACAAACCACAACTCAACTCCTGAGAAAGGAAAGACACAAAGTCTTCAGTAAAGAGCCAGATATGGAGGGGGCTAGTTTTTCCATGAGCAATGGCGAGAAAGAGGTTTTGCCATGAATTAATGTCCCCAGATTGGTTCTGAAGAAAGGTAAGCCCAAATACCACATGCCAACACAAGGTGTGTCTGATTCTAGTGATTATTGAAGTGGGGAGAATGCTCAGAGAGAGAGAGAGAGAGAGAGAGAGAGAGAGAGAGAGAGAGAGAGAGAGAGAGAGTTATATATAGACTGAATTCAACTAAATGAGAGTATATACGTACATACTATGAGAAAAGGATTCCCGGGCAGAATGACAGTGTGTATGTCCATCCAAAGAATCCGTAAACCAGTCCAAGACCAATGCTGAAGAAATCCCCAAACAATACTAAAGTATTTGAGGTGGTGTCAAATTGCAAGCTACTGGTCCTCCATGAGTTTCCAAAGGCGCATTCACATTGTGGAATGAATACTATTCATGATCCATTGGACTGCCATGACTCAATGCTATGAAATCTGCTGAGAAAAGTTTCACAAAGTTGTTTTGCTTTCTCTGCCCAAGAGTACTGCTGCCTTGTCAAACTACAAATCCCAAGATTCCATAGCACTGAACCATAGCAGTCAAAGTGGTGTCAAACTGCACCAATTCCACAGTGTTGATGCACCCTTGACACTGCATCCAAAAAAAGGTGAGTTGGTGTCACTTAAATCAAAGTCAGCGAGTCTGAATTCTACTCAGGACCCATCTACAAAGCCACATAAAATCCAGATTATCTGCTTTGAACTGGATTGTATGGCAGTGTAGACTCAGGCTGGATCAGCACTGCCCTATGTCCCAGGTCCTGATCCCAGATCATCTGTTTTGAATTGAATTATATGAGGACCCTTCCAAACAGGGCCTTTATCCCTGGATCTGATCCCAGATTTTCTGTTTATCCCAGTTTATCTGGCACTGCGGACTCATATAATCCAGTTTAAAGCAGAAAACCTGGGATCACATCCAGGGATCCAGCCTGAGTCTACACTGCCATACAATCCAGTTCAAAGCAGATCCAGTTTAAAGCAGAAAACCTGGGATTGCATCCAGGGATTCTACTCAGGCTCCATCTACAAAGCCACATAAAATCCAGATTATCTGTTTTGAACTGGATTTTATGTGGCTTTGTAGATGGGGCCTGAGTAGAATCCCTGGATCTGATCCCGGATTTTCTGCTTTAAACTGGATTATATGAGTCCGCAGTGCCAGATAATCTGGGATAAACAGAAAATCTGGGATTAGATCTAGGGATAAAGGCCCTGTTTGGAAGGGTCCTCATATAATTCAATTCAAAACAGATGATCTGGGATCAGGACCTGAGACACAGGGCAGTGTTGATTCAGCCTGAGTCTACACTGCCATACAATCCAGTTAAAAGCAGATAATCTGGATTTTATGTGGCTTTGTAGATGGGGCCTGAGTAGAATCCCTGGATCTGATCCCAGGTTTTCTGCTTTAAACTGGATTATATGAGTCCACGGTGCCAGAAAATCTGGGATAAACAGAAAATCTGGGATCAGATCCAGGGATATAGAGCCTGCCTGGAAGGGTCCTGTGAAATACACAGCTGTATAAAATCCCCACATTATCTGCATTGAACTGGGTTATATGGCAGTGTGGACTGAGATAACCCAGTTCAAAGCAGACAATGTGGATTAACTGCCTTGTTATTCTGAGTTATATAACTGTGTGAAGGAGACCTGAGTCTACACTGGGGTAAGCAGATAACCTGGGATCAGATCCTGGAATATTGGTGTAGCAGGGACCTTAGATGGTCTGGATATTTGCTTTGATAATTGGTATTATATGTAGAAGGGGCCTAAAAAAGCAAGAACAAGTTTAATTCAGGCCCCTTCCACACAGCTGGGAACATTATCTACTTTGAATTGGGATATGTGGCAGTGTGGACTCAGACAACCCAGTTCAAAGCAGATATTGTGGATTGTTCTGGAAAGAAACACTGGATGCACTACCTAACGAAACACACAACAACAAACCTGGAGAAGACTTAATAGCATTGGAGAGATCTAAACGTCAGATCATGAAGGGTAAGTATATGAAGAAAGCACTATATATATATATATTTTGAACGGTTGTGCAATGACGCTCATAGACAACGAAACTATACATCGCAGAAGCACGAAAATCGGCAAGCCATACCACCATACCCCGAGGTACCTATACGGCCCAAAAAACAGGCCCTACATACCTCCCAACACCCCCAAACACAAGCCCCCAAAAATGGGCAACGGAACTCCCATCCCTGCCTCTTCGCTGCAAGCGCGCGCTTAGAACGTTCCTGCATGGCAGCCAACACTTACCCTCGCCTCCTCAGGAACAGTGGCGGGGGCACCGGGGATGGAGGGAGGGGCCCGGGCAGGGAGGAGGAGCTGGCTCCCTTGCTCCTCCTTAGGCCCTCCTCCTCCGCTTCCTTCTTCCGCCGCCCCCTCTGCTGTTCCGGATCGGAACAGCGGCGGGGGCGCCGGGGACGGAGGGAGGGGGCCGAGCAGGGAGGAGGAGGTGCTTCCCTTCCTCCCCCTTAGGCCCTCCTCCTCCTTCCGCCTCCCCCCCCCCCGGCGCTCCGATCGGGAACGGCGCTGCTGGGGGGGGGAGGGAGGGAGGAGGAGGACCTAAAGAGGAGGAAGGGAGGCACCTCCCTTCCTCCTCCATAGGCCCTCCTCCTCCGTTCCGCCTCTCCCCCCAGTGCTCCGATCAGGAACGGCGCCACCGGGGAGGGAGGGAGGAGGAGGGCCTAAAGAGGAGGAAGGAGGAAGGGAGGCACAGCAACATGTGCACAGGTCAGCTAGTATAATATATAATAATGCGCACACTATTACCAATGTCAACAGAATATGGAAGAGTCCTAATAACACTATATATTTCAATCAAAAGCAGATGTCTGTGTCAATTCTTTTATATAAATATATGCATAAATATCATCCTGTGGAATGCATAAGTAAGATCTATCCACCCACCACAGGAGCTCACTCACCCCCCCTCCCCGACCCCTGATAAAGTTATGGACTATTTCCTCCCTGGGGCGAGTGTTGTACTTCATTTGTAATTTGAGAGGCAGCAGGAAGGGGTGATGTGGCAGGGCTTAAGAGAGAGGACAGGGGATTTTGCGCCAAGATATCCAGAGAGAAAGAAGCGGGTGCAGACATCCTCTTTTCCAACTGTGTTTACAGTGGACCTTGGGTCTTCACGGAACTGCTTTGGTGATCCTCCGGTGAAAAGACTGGAAGTGGTTGCCAAGCTTCCTTGAGAGAAACCTTGGCTGCTATAAGTAGGCATTTCATAAAATGTAGCACACTCAGGGTTCACTCTGGGATATAAATAAAATTAAATAAAAATAAAAATAAATAAATACTTCTCCCCAACGTGGATCGCAGCTTCACAATTCCTCCTTAGGAGTCGTGGTTTTCCTTTCCTGCGTTTACTTTCCATCTGGGTTTTGAAGCGGAGGGGCCTTTCTGGAGGCGAAGACGAGTGAGGGAGGCATGGCTCGAGGTAGGTAAGGCCCGGGTTGGAGCCGGGCCTGGAGGAAAGGCTTCCGAGGTCCTTCCAGAGCGGGAGCGAGGCACACACAGTGAAAGAGAGACAGCTTGCTCTGCCTTCCTGCCCCTCTCCCTCTCTCTGGCTCCTTTTTTTGGAGGGGGGGGGGGGGTGTCCGTGATCTGTGCCCCCCCCCCTCAGCTTGCGCCCCTAGGCCATAGCCTAGGTTGGCCTTATGGGTAATCTGGGATGGGTGTTAATGTAGTAATGCTAGAATTAAATGCAGGAAGGCAAAATTCCAGCGAAATTAAGAAGCTGTGATAAAACCACTGTTGAAAAAGCCCCACAGATTTGAACAAATTTTGGGCAGTCTCCAATCTCCCCTTTATGGCATAAAGTCTTGGAACATGTGGTTGCCTTGCAGCTTCAGGGGTTCTTGGACAAAACTGACTCTCTGGATCAGACACAGTCTGGTTTCAGACTAGGTACTGGAACTGAGACAGCCATGGTTGCCTTAGTGGATGATCTCTGCAGAGAGCTTGACAGGGAGAGTGTGTCCCTGTTGGTTCTCCTGGACCTCTCAGCGGCCTTTGATACCGTAGACCACAGTATCTTTCTGGGTTGCCTCGCAGGGATGGGTCTAGGATGTACTGTTCTGCATTGGCTCCAGTCCTTCCTGAAGGTGTTGCCGGGGGACTCCTGCTTGGCCCCACAGCCATTGTCCTGTGGGTCCCCCAGGGCTCAGTATTGTCCTCCATGTTGTTTAACATCTACATGAAACTATTGGGCTAGATCATCCAGATTTTTGGAGTCCAATGCCATTTGTACGCAGATGATATCCCACCAAATTACCCACCAGATGCTAAGGAGGTTGTCCAAGTCTTGAACTGGTGCCTGGCCACTGAGATGGTGAGAAAATTGAGGGTGAGAAAATTGAAGTTGAATCCAGACACGTCAGAGGTTTTCTTGGTCAGTCGCAAGGCCGAACAAGGTCAGGGCTGTCCAACTTCTAGCGGCCCAAGGGCCGAAATTCCGGTCACTGATCACCTGGGGGGCCAAGCCCCTGGCTCCGCCCCCTCCCTGCCCCCTCCCCCTCCCCACCCCTCCCCGCCCCTCCCCTGGCTCCACCCCGACCCCACCCCTCCCCCGGCTCAATATGCCCAAATGTGAACACTGGTGGATTTGGGGGAAAATAGACCTTGACATTTGGGAGTTGTAGTTGCTGGGATTGGTAGTTCGCCTACAATCAGAGAGCATTCTAAACCCCACCAATGATGGAATTAACCAATCTTGGCACACAGAACTCCCATGACCAACAGAAAATACTGGAAGGCTTTGGTGGGCACTGACCTTGAGTTTTGGAGTTGTAGTTCACCTCCATCCAGAGCACTGTGGACTCAAATAATGATGGATCTGGACCAAACTTGGCATGAATATTCCATATGCCCAAATATGAACACAGATGGAGTTTGGGGGAAATAGACCTTGACCCTTGTCCCGGTTTACTGCCAAGGAGAGTCCCCCAGCCCCCTCCTCTCCCTGGCAGTAAACCGGGACAAGGGTCGGGTTATTTCTTAGTGGGGATGAGGCCGCCTGCACGGCAGCCCTTTCCCCACTAAAATATAAGCCAACCAACGCCTGGGTTGGCTTATATCTTAGCGGGGAAGGGGCTGCCGTGCGGGGGGGGGGGGCCTTCCCCGCTAAGAAATAACACGACCCAAGCCTGGGTCGGCTTATATCTTAGCCATGAAGACGCTGGCCGCGGCCAGCCTCTTCTTGGCTAAGATATAAGCCGAATGCAGCCAACTGAAGCCCAATCCAACACGTGTTCCCCTTAACACGGGTTGGATTGTGAGCTCGCAGGGGGGAAGGGTGGCATCGATGTCACCCTCGACCAAGAACTGCAAACGGCCAAAGCTGTACCCTTTCCCAGCCTTCCCTTTTCCTCCCTTCTCCCTCAGCGTCCCACAACCGAATGGCAACATGAGGCATGCGCTGGCCTTTTAACACAAGGCATGTGCTGCCATGCCTCTCCCTAACCCCGCCCCTCTCGATGTGTCTTCCACTCATTGGCTGGAGGATATCAGGTGGCTGCATGCAAACCACCTGATTGCAACCAGCCAATTAGGGAAGGCACCTGGAGAAGGATGGAAATGAGCCCTTTCTGAAAATGGCGGCTGCGGCTTCAAAATGGCGACTCCATTTCTGAGATGCTTAAATCTATTCAAAATCACTTCAAAGGTGATTTAAATCTGATTTAAATCCAACTTTTGAAGCAATTCGAAAAACCTAACCAGGCCTAGTGTCTACATGCCACTTCTGTGCAAGACAAGCTTGGTGGTCCGTAAGCATCCAGAAGTGTCCAACCCACCAAACTACTTTTGACTGCCTCTAGGCAGCACCTCTGCACGTGGCCAAGGACACGGGGAACTGACATCCAAGCCCCCACTAAATGAAAAGCAGCCTTGAAGCAGCCCTGCATTGGGGTCCTTGCAAAACCGCCCCTGAGCCTTGCTTCTGTCCAGGAAGGAGAGGGAGAGGAACAGATGGTTACGATGGCTACTTTTGCAGGGTCCTAAAGGACGGCCTGTTCTACTTACCTCTAATTCGTCACTGTCAATCTTTACCATTGTAGAGTTCAGCATTGCACATGTCTCATTTGATTTCCTCCATATTACTAGTTGATCGTCAGATGTAAACATGCTATTTCCATAGGCTACCCAGTTTTGTTTCAATCGGTTACGGGCTTCCTCTGTGACAAAATATAGGATAGGTGCCATTACAGATTTCATATACAGTCAGTCCTCGAGTTACAATCATCCAACTTACAAATGACTCATAGTTACAAACAGGGGTGAGACAATAAGGAGTGACAGAAATCTTCCCCTCAAAGAGAAATTCCCTTCTGGAAGAGGTATTATCATGGGGGAAAGGGGTCTCCATGGAAGCTTCTGAACAAGGGCACAGAGAGAAAGCCATAGGGGTGTTCACCCTTCCCTATGCTTTCCAAAGCTTATCTATCTATCTATCTATCTATCTATCTATCTATCTATCTATGTATGACTGGTGCTACACTTAACAAATGTACCTATTCCAACTTACAAATAAATTCAACTTAAGAACAAACCTACAGAACCGATCTTCTTTGTAAGTTGGAGACTGTCTATATAATGAAAATATCTTGGATGCTAATGTTTGATGTCATTTCTTCCATATTGATTGAACTTCCAGAATTGCCTGTTTGTTCCAATGACTACAGTTGCATCCATATTGTAGAAGCAATGCAGCTCAACGGCACTTGAACTGCCCTGGCTCAGTGCAATGGAGTCCTGGGAGATGTAGGATGGCGAGGCTTCAGCCCTCCTTGACAGAGAAGAATTGGAGGTCCATTTGGAGGTTTGAAAGCCTCTCTAGGCTCACAGCTGCCCTTCCACACAGCCATAGCACCCAGACGATCAAGGCAGAAAACCTCACATTATCTGCTTTGAACTGGGTTATCTCAGCCCACACTGCCATATATTCCAGTTCCAAGCAGAGAATGGGGAATTTTAGTCAGCTATGTGGAAGGGGCCTCAGGAAGGGTTGAGGAAGAACTTTGTGGACTTTTGTCACCTCTGACCTCACAGCTCGGATCTGCCCTCTGCATCTTAGTCCACACTAGCATATAAAATCCAGGTTATCTGATTTGAACCGGATTATATGGCAGTGTAGACTCATTTCAGATTTTGCCTCTGCACAATATCGCTTTGCTTCTTTCCAGGGTACTCTCACCCTCTCAAAGTAATCAATGGCATCACGAAAGGCGACCCAGTCATGGTTCAATCAGTAACGGGTGTCCTCTTTGAGAAAAGACAGGATTGTGGGGAGGGATTGGTTGAAACCAAGTTTGCTCCTGAGCCAGTACAGATTTCATATATAATGGATGCTACCATGATCGCAAGAACTACAAATGGAATGGCCTCGACAGATGTTTTGGTAACAGAATCACTTCTGTGTGTTGCCAATAAGGGTCCTTTGAAATTAAATTGTCTCTAGTGGTGGTGGTGGTAGTACAAGTAATAATAACAATGATACATTTTATTCCTTGCCCACTTTGGCTCAAAGCTCAGTTAAAAACACATAATTATATCTATATATTTATATCTATCTATCTATCTATCTATAGATACACACACATACACTTTTGAAATACATATATTAAAATATATAGAACAAATGCTAAAATACAGTAAACACAAGACACGAGTTTCAAATTCATGCTTAAAAATTGACTGGGTAGGCTTGCTAGAAGAGATAGGCCTTCAGATGGGTTTTCCATTCTGGCAGCTAATTTAGCTGTGGGATGTCTTCCAAAAGGTCATTCCACAATCTTCTTGGGGCAGTTGATGAAAAGGTCATCTGGGTGACATCCTGGCTGTTTGGAGTCAGCATCCCCCAGAGGACCAAAATTTATGGAGCGGATTGTGTGGGAGAAGGCTATCCTGTAGGCAAGCTGAACTCAAACGATGAAGGGCTTTAAAGGTCAAAACCAACAATTTTCACTTTGCACTTTCCCTGGAAACTAATTGGCAGAAACGAAGTGACTTTAATATGGAGTTAATAGGCTCACTCCCAGATGTTCCTATAACCAATGTGGCTGCCATGTTTTTGTAGTCGAGCCAGGAAGCCCCAAACCCAAAAAGAACGAACAGGAGAGGGTCCCCAGTATCCCTCTGCCACACACATTGCAATGACACTTACAACCCCATAATCAGACCACCTCAAGACAGTAGCAAATACATTCCCCCTCCCTCCAAGCAACAACAGCCAGGCCACTTCCCACCCAGGCCTATGCTAGGCCGCTGCAGTCCCCAAAACGCCTTCCCCTCTCCCCACAGGAAAACTTTCCAAAGTTAACCAAAACAAATCAAAACGCTCTGCCATTTCTCCCACCGTTTTCCTCTTCTTCCTTCCTCTCTCCCTATCCTTTTTCCGGCCTGGGGGAAGCATATCCCAGCTCAAAAACGGCAGCCTTTTGGGGCAGTTTGGCCCAAAGAGATCTCTTCAGGGGGGTGGGTGAAAGGCAAGCATTAATGCCAAAGGAAGATCTAGTTCTCTCCAGTACTGCAGCCCCATTTGCCCCTTTCTGATTGTTTTTTCTCCTGGACTGTTCCTGATGTTTCTTCCTGACTGATTTAGCCAAGAAGCCTTGTTTTTCATCATGGACCCTCTCTGCCTTGGAAAAGGTAGTTCATCAAGGACCCCACATAACCCGGATTGTCTGTTGTTTCTCTGGCCTGAGTCTTCGCCTCATACAAGTGGACTCGCCCAGAATGTTGCCCCCAGACCTTTCCCTTGATCACGGACTTTGTAGTTTCCCCAAGGACGTTTCTTCAGTTGGACATTTCCTGCTCTTCCCCTTCACACCATGGACCCTCAATGACTTTGCCTCTGCTTTGCACCCCAAGCCCCAAAGGCTCTGCAGTTCCCAAGGACAACAAGAAGGACTACAACTCCCAGGAAGAAAGCAGCATTGTGTTGCCTGTTTTAAAGATCATTTTCTCTGGGAGCAAGAACTGTATGGGAATGTACTGGGGATCTCTGTATTGTCTTGTCTACTTTGTATCCCTTATGTGTTCCCTTTTGTGTCCCCCATGTCTCCTTTGTCTCCTTGTAATGCTTCCCTTCCCCATCTCACCTTTGTTAGTTAAGAAAGGATTGCTTTGGAAATGTTCACTGTATTTGCCGAGAGGAAATGCTGCTGAGCCCTGTTTCCACACCTTTGTGGATCACCATATTCATATTGCATGCGTTTCCTGGTGAAGATCTTGTTATGGTAAAGTCAAGCCCTTGTCTTGACCCCACACTTCACTGGTCCTGAGGCGGTTTAACGGTCGGATTTCTAGTCTAACTAAACTTGCCTTTGGAAATTGGACAAAAGATGATTGAATTGCATAACGAATGACACATCTGGCCTCGGAACCCAGGTGTGCTTCACAATAGAACTTTTTGCCACCCAGGATCCAAGTGAATTATCTTCGTTGGATCCCTTCCTTTTCTTCTCCTTCTTCCTCATTCACATGTGTGGAGAAGCACATAGACTCAGTAATCGCATCATCAAAAACAATAGCAAAATCCGGATTCTGTTGCCTTGGGCTATCACCTGGCCAAAGGCCTCTTTGTCCTCTTTCATAATCCTTTCCTGATGGCAGCTTCACCTAAGCCTTCCTTCCTGGAACTCCATATATGGTTGGGGACACCTGATTGGCTGGACAGGCAGATGGAGAAGGGCGCTGATAGGTTGCCAGCGCTCCGCCCATCAGCTGGTCCGACCAATCATCAGCCGATCAGCCAGGAGGAGGTGGGCGGGGAAATTGAAATGTTTGACAGTTCTGTACCCTTTAAAAACCAATGTTTTCAATGTACATGCATGCGTTCTTTGCGGGAATCAGGGAATTGCGGTTCGCATCCTCTCAGCTGAGCAGAATAAACAATTTCGTGGCATCTACCTTGCAGTATTGGTGAGCATAATTGGATCTACGGGAGGCGGGTAGGCTTCGAGGACCTAGACGCTCCGGGCTCACCAGGTTAACTGAACCCTCGCGGTCTCTGTCCTGCAGTCGGTCTGCGGGACTTGCCCGGTTGTTCGACAACATTTTGAACAAATTGGATTTTCCGAACTTGATCCAGAGGGAGCCCAATGTAAAGTGCATTGCAGAAGTCCAACTTTGAGGCAACCAGTGTGTGCACTACCATCTTTAGCTCTATGGATTCTAGGGAGGGCACATCTGGCACATCAGCCGAAGCTGGTATTGAGCTCTCCATTGATCTTGACACCAATGAGATAATTCTACACACACCAATGTTTCCTAGATTGATCTTGTCACCGATGTATCGTGCTTGTGCCCCACAGAAATATTTCCTAGCACATGCACTGTGTGCTCCACTTCTATGCCACATTGCCTCACAGACAGGTCAGCTCATTCAAGATATGAACTAACTACCTAATCCTCTATGGTTGCTGTTGCCCGGTTTTGGTCAAAGGATTCATAGCCACTTTTGCTCCTTCTATTTGTATTAGTTTGATTCCAATGTATGCATGTAATGCTTTTGATACAACTTAAGGAAAACCCCATTCTCTCTTCCTTTCCCCAAAATCTATAAATTTATACAAAATGTGCAATTGTAATATTACTTCAGTGGGCTTAAAGCCTATATTCCATAAATATCATACAATACAATATGAAATGATGATAGTCAATCCAGTCGCAAATACACAATACCTGGAGGGTGCTAGTGAGGTGGGTGTGCACGACGGGGGACAGGTAAGACCATACCATAGTGAGGTAGATCCATACATGGCATGTCCTGTGGACCCGATGGTGGGGCCCCAGGTATGCAAACCGTAATTATGTTGATAATGATTTGCACCTGGTCTACATTAAGAGAGCGTTTAGAGATAGGACCTCGTTCAACCCGGACGGATACTCTGTTTGTAGACACGTGATCCACCATGCTTCACATTTAATTAGGGCATCCCATGCCATGTATGGATCTACCTCACTATGGTATGTAACCTTTCAATTGCGTCACTATTGTACTGTAACTGGGATGTATAGTTGATGCTTATATGTGTACCTACAGATAATGTATGCCTGTGAAGCTGAATAGCTTGATACGACTGTTGCCGCTTGAAGAAGCCCAAGGCGAAACGCTTGTGAAAGCTCTGCAGCCCAATCGTTGTGGCTTCTGGCGTTCTTGCTGCTTCCATCTCGGGTTTCAAGCCACTCCATTGCAACGCTCTCCAGTCACCCTTCCTCCATCCAGGCCCAGATTACCCATAAGGCCACCCTAGGGCGGCGGCCATGGGGGGGCAGCAGGTCCGGACCCCCCCCAAAAAAGTTTTTTTTTAAATCAAAAAAACTTTTCCAAAAAAATATTCGGAAAAAAATGGAAAAAATATTCCAAAAAAATAAGTGTGCATGCGCGCGGTGGCGGGAGCTCCATCCACGGCCGCCGCCGCCCCCCCCTTGCTCTGCTCCCCTCCCCTCATCCCTCCCTGGGAGTCTCTCTCTCTAGGGGGGAGAAGAGGCGGCGATGGGAAGAGACTGAGGCAGGAGGACCGGGTGCCTTTCCCACCCGCTTGCGGCTTGGCTAAACACCACCCGCCCCCCCACCAGCCACATTGACGTGCCAGGTTAAGAACATAAGAACATAAGAAGAGCCATGCTGAATCGGACCTCAGCCCATCTAGTCCAGCATTCTGTATCACACAGTGGCCCCCAGTTGTACACGGGGATCTCGAGCAGAAGGGAGGGCAAAACCCTAACCTGCTCCCGACCCCCCACAACCAGTACCCAGGGAAATCCTGCCTACCTCAACCAACTCCGAAGTTAGCAATCCAGGGACAGAGAAGGACTTTCCAAAGAAACGGAGTGAGCCTGAAGGGGTGCCTGTGTGTCCTCTCTCCATGCAACTTCCCTTCCTTCCTTCCTCTCCCCCTCTCTCTTTCAATCGTCCCTTTGCCCGGCTTCAACACAGCCTTCTCTCCTGCCCCCTCCTTCCACTTCTCCTCTGACCCCTTCCTACCTGTCCCTATTATGTTGTGGTGTTGTTGTATATATTCTACAATTCACAAGATCTGCTTTGAACTGGGTTATATGAGTCTACACTGCCATATTATCCAGTTCAAAGCAGATAATAATCTGGATGCATGTGATAGGGAAGTAAATAAATAAATGTTATTTTCCTTTATATTATTTTTGTTTATATATATATATATATATATAATTTATTTTATTTTATATAATTTTATATATATTATCTTACTTTATATTATTTTACATATTTGACTTTATATGGTTTTACTTTATATTGTTTTTGTATTTTTGTCTTATTTTATATATTATTTTACTTTATATTATTTTTGTTTATATATATATATATTTTATAGATAGATAGATATTTATTTACGGTCAAGGACCAACGTCACATTGTACAGAAAATAAAACAATATAAATGTTAAAACTCCGTTCAACTCTACAGTTTAACACCAACAGTATCTAGCCTATTGTGTTTCCGCGTTCAATTTAATATGCTGGTTCCTCGTAGCTAGAACGGCCATGAGATATTTGGCCACCAGGTTGGTTGTCTCCTTGTGTTTGTCGTCGAGCAGCCAGTATAGGTAGAATTCCTCAGATCTGCCAGGTAAGCGGGACAGTATTGGCGAGATTAAGGAGAGGCGGGCATCCACATACAGAGGGCAGTAAAGAACACATGCTCTATAGATTCAACCACCCCTACGTCGCAGGGGCATATACGTTCATGATAGGGTGTTTTTGTGTACCTGCCCAGTAGCACAGCTGTTGGCAGAGCATTAACTCGGGCCAGAGTGAACACTTTCCTGTGTTTCGGGTTTGTTAGATTTGTTAAATAATTTTGTGTAGCAAAGGGTACGTTAGTACTGCATTTAAATAGTGGCTGGTATCTGGCACAGGCTAGGTGTTTTTGGTAATCTATATCCATTGTTCTGCGCCTTACTGCTACTCTAGCATTCGTATATCCCAGGAGGTCTAGTTCTTCTTCCTGTAACCCTGATATATTTATTTTATATATTTTATATATTTTATATATTTTATATTATATATTATATTACTTTATATTATTTTTGTATTTTTTGTATTTTTTATATATTATTTTACTTTACATTTTGTATTTCATATTGTTTCAATTTTATATTTTACTTTATAGTATTTTATAAATAGTTTTATTTTACTTTATTTTATTTTATATGTTTTATTTTTTACATTATGTTATATATTTTACTTTAGATTGTTTTATATTACATTGTATATATATTTTTACTTTACATTATTTTATGTGCTATTAATTTACTTTATTGTATTTTTCATAATATTTTATGCTATTATATTATTTCATTATTATATTATATTATATTGCTTTTTGCATTGCAGGAAAATACTGCAATGGAGCGGTGTGTGGGGTGGGCTCAGGCTGAATCCCTGGATGTGATCCCAGGTTTTCTGCTTTAAACTGGATTATATGCGTCCGCAGTGCCAGATAATCTGGGATAAACAGAAAACCTGGGATCAGATCCAGGGATAAAGGCCCTGTTTGGAAGGGTCCTCATATAATTAAATTCAAAACAGATGATCTGGGATCAGGACCTGGGACATAGGGCAGTGTTGATCCAGCCTGAGTCTACACTGCAATCCATTTCAAAGCAGATAATCTGGATTTCATGTGGCTTTGTAGATGGGGCCTGAGTAGAATTCAGACTCGGTGACTTTGATTTAAGTGACATCACCTCACCTTTTTTTGGATGCAGTGTCAAGGGTGCATCAACACTGTGGAATTGGTGCAGTTTGACACCACTTTGACTGCTATGGTTCAGTGCTATGGAGTCTTGGGATTTGTAGTTTGACAAGGCAACAGTACTCTTGGGCAGAGAAAGCAAAACAGCCTTGTGAAACTTTCCCCAGCAGATTTCATAGCATTGAGTCATGGCAGTCCAATGGATCATGAATAGTATACATTCCACAAAGTGAATGGGCCTTTGGAAACTCATGGAGGACCAGTCGCTTGCAAATTGACACCACCTCAAATACTTTAGTATTGTTTGGGGATTTCTTCAGCATTGGTCTTATACTCACATTTAGTTGAATTCAGTCTCTCTCTCTCTCTCTCTCTCTCTCTCTCTCTCTCTCTATATATATATATATATATATATATACACACACATATACATCTACACACACACACACACACACACACTAGCTTGGGGACCCGGCGGTGCCCGGGTTATTTGAGAAAGGCATTGTGTGCCAAGGTTGGTCCTTATCAGTTGTTTATTTGGCTCGCAGTGGTCTCAAAAAGTGAGTAGAGGTACTTCAAATCCCATCATCCATGGTCCATCCTCCTTCAAACTGTACCAGGATGTAGAGTGGGTCATGAGGGCTCTGTGTGACAAGTTTGGTCTTGATCAGTCATTGGATGAGGGTTGTAGCGGTCTCGGGAAGTGAGTGGAGATTCTTGAAATCCCATCATCCATGGTCTGCCGTCCTCTAAACTGCAGTAGAACGGAGTGTGGGTCATGGGGGCACTGTGTGCCAAGTGTATTCCTTATGGGTCTGTGTTCAGGGCCGCAGTGGTCTGTGGGGAATGAACAGTTTGAAAGTACTACAAATCCCATAATCTGTGGAAGTAGTTCAAGTCCTATCATCTATGGTCCTCCCTACTCCAAACTGCAGTAGAATGTAGCATGGCTCATATGAGCTCTGTGTGCCAAGGTTACTGTTAATTCAGGCCATACACAATGTCCCATTAACTGAGGCCTAGTCGGGAAAATCAAGTTAATGAAGCCTTACTGTCAATTTTGGGCCTGGTCTGTGATTTGAATTAATGCCCTCTGTCTGATGCCTTAGAATGTTGTTGTTCTGGGGCTGGCCAATCAGAGTCCTTTATGCAAATAATCCCACAGTGGCAACCAATCAGAAAGCTGCCACATACATACAAACATACAAACAAACATTCTCTTTTATTATATATAGATATATAATGGCTCTCACCGAAATAAATTTCCAAATATTTTGCCTTTATGGCTCTCTGAGTCAAAATGGTTCCTGACCCCTGAGATAAGGTTTTATTTTTAGTGTGGGTCTGAGTGATATTGGGGGGGGGGGGGCGTATTTCCAAAGTGTGGCCTAGGGTGCAAAAAGGTGTTAATCCGGGTCTGCCTCCATCGGGAGCTGGTGGAATATAACTATATTTTTTGTGGATATCACATGCATCATTGGACTGCCGGGACTAACTTGTTCGCTCCTTGGCTTGGCCGCTTGCCCGTCCCCCGTCGTGCACCCCCTCCCCTTAGATGTTTTGGAGGGACTGAGTGCATTATCAGACAAGGGGATGCTGAATTCACTCGGCGTTATTGCTATTGTGGCCCATGGGGTTGCGTCTTACCTGTCCCCCGTCGTGCACACCCACCCCACTAGCACCCTCCAGGTATTGTATATTTGCGACTGGATTGACTACCATCATTTCATATTGTATTGTATATTTATGGAATATAGGCTTTAAGCCCACTGAAGTAATATTACAATTGCACATTTTGTATGAATTTATAGTCCTGTGTGTTTTTTAGAAACAAAGCGTCAGTGTCCCTTACTTTTGAACACAGTGTAGAACTCTTGTTTTTTGGATCACACGTGCCTAGTGCCCATATAAGTGTTCGGAATCCAGAGCTGTTAGGCTCAAAATACCCCTCCTTGGAGGTGATTCCACAAAAATATAGCAGAGTGCAGAATGCAATATTCATATGCAACAGAAACTTACATGTAGTGAGCTGGGATGGAATCCCATTTAAGAGGATTGAACACGATTGCAGGTTATATAATAGGATCAAAAGAAAAAATCCAATTATGATAGAAAAGGTTACTTGGAGCTAACTAGCTTTACTAAGCTATGCACTAAGGTAAAAAGAGAAGGAAAAATAATAAAAGTATCTATCCACTACATCTTGCCATTAGACAAAGGGCAAGATGCCTCCTTTCTCTATAGAAGCTGGAAGAGAAGAGACAAGCCGCATGGCTTGGCTTAAACAAAAGGAGATAAAGGAAGTTGTAAACAGGAAATGACCTTTCCTGAGTGTTTACATTGATAGCAGTCAAAGGGGTGGAGTTTAACATGCAGGGAGAAAAGAAACGACCCCCCTTCTTAACCCCTTCTTGAGGTACTCTGCTAAAAGCAATAGGGAAGGAATCCCTCATTCTAATCTATCTTAGGCTATCTACTCCTCATTGAGGACTGGAGACTTGTGCAGTCAGGGGTGAAAACTCAACAATAAGCCCAAAAAAAATGATGGTTTTGAAGTGGAGTAACACTGCTCTCCATTGCTGGAAAAATCCTTGCAAGGATACTCCTGAACAGATTAGTTCCTGCCATTGCAGAAGAACTTCTCCCTGAAAGTCAATGTGCTTCAGAGCTAATAGGAGCACCACTGATATGGTTTTTGCCCTTAGACAACTGCAAGAGAAATGTAGAGAGCAGAACAAAGGACTGTATGTAACATTTGTTGACCTCACCAAAGCCTTCGACACTGTGTGCAGAAAAGGTCTGTGGCAGACCCTGGAACGTCTAGGATGTCCCCCCAAATTCCTCAAAATGATTATCCTGTTACATGAGGGCCAGCACGATCAAGTCAGATATGGCGATGCTCTCTGGGAGCCTTTTCTAATAACTAATGGAGTGAAACAAGGTTGTGTTCTTGCAGCAACCCTATTTACAATCTTCTTCAACATGATGCTCCAAAGGGCTACGGCAGACCTACAAGAAGAAGACGGAATATATATACGCTATCATACTGATGGTAGCTTGTTCAACTTAAGGCATCTGAGGGCTCGCACTAAGACTCTAAACTATCTCGTCCGTGAGCTGCTTTTTGCTGACGATGCTGCCCTTGTCGCCCATTCAGAAGCAGCCCTGCAGCGCCTCACATCCTGCTTTGCAACAGCTGTAGAGCTGTTTGGGCTGGAAGTCAGCCTGAAGAAAACGGAAGTCCTCTACCAGCCCGCACCACAGGAAGAACACCATCATCCTCACGTCAGCATAGGCACATCTGTGCTTAAGTTCGTTCAACAGTTCACCTACCTGGGAAGCATAATTTCTTCAATCGCCAAAATTGACAAAGAGATAGATCACAGATTATCAAAGGCATATAGTACATTCGAAAGGCTTCACAAACGAGTCTGGAGCAACAAGCACCTGAGGCAAAGCACCAAAATCAGTGTGTACAGAGCTATCATACTGTCTATTCTCCTCTATGAGTCTGAAACATGGGTCACCTATCGCCAACACCTACGACTCCTCGAACGCTTTCATCAGCGCTGTCTTCGCACAATCCTAAATATACACTGGACCGACTATGTGACGAATGTTGCTGTCCTTGAGCAAGCAGGGATCATCAGCATTGAGGCCATGCTATTGAGAACACAGCTGTGCTGGGCAGGGCACGTCTCTAGAATGGAGGACAACCGCCTCCCAAAGATACTACTGTACGGTGAACTTGCCACGGGTCAGCGCAAGAGAGGTGCCCCCAAAAAGAGATATAAGGACTCCCTGAAGCAACATCTCAGGCTCGGCCAGATTGATCACCAACAATGGTCCACCCTGGCCTCACATCGGGAGGCATGGAGATGCACTATCCACAATGCTGTGGCCTCTTTCGAGAAGACACGCCGAATGGGTCTCGAAGAGAAACGACAACGCAGAAAGAACCGCAACTTGGAAACAACATCACCCAAGGAGACTTTCTGCTGTGCTTTCTGCAACTGAACTTGCCTATCTCAGATTGGCCTTTTTAGTCATCAACGCGCTTGTAAAAAGCGTGGGATGAGTCCTTCCTGAATCTTCGTTCGCGAAGTAATGCCGAGAGAGAGAATGTCATGACCACAAGAATTATAAATTGAGTACTTGTCGCTACGTCATGGAAGGGACAAAAGAGTACATGTGTGGGTAGTGAAAGTGAGGTGGCCCAATGCCAGGACCCATGAAGATGTTATTAGAAAACAATATTAGGCATCACTGTGTTATAGGAGAAAGCTAAAGACTACAATGCCCAGGACTCCCTCAAAAAGCCAGGTTTGCAGGTCCATTTGAACAAAAAAAACCCCTGAAAAGTGCTTTGAAACTTTTCTAGGATCACAGCTGTCAACTCTATCACAGCGTTTCTCAACCAGTGGGTTAGGACCCTTGGGGGGTTGCAAGGGGGTGTCAGAGGGGACTCCAAAGATCATCAGAAAACACAGGATTTTCTGTTGGTTATGGGATTTCTGTGTTCCAAGTTTGGTTCAATTTCATCGTTGGTGGGGTTCAGAATGCTCTTTGATGGTAGGTGAACTATAAATCCCGGCAACTACAACTCCCAAAAGTCAAGGTCTATTTTCCCCAAACTCCACCAGTGTCCACATTTGGGCATATTGAGTATTTGTGCCACGTTTGGTTCAGATTCATCATTGTTTGGGTCCACAGTGCTCTCTGGAGGTAGGTGAACTACAACTCCAAAACTCAAGGCCCACCAAACCCTTCCAGTATTTTCTCTTGGTCATAGGAGTTCTGTGTGCCAAGTTTGGTTCAATTCCATCATTGTTGGAGTTCAGAATGCTCTTTTATTGTAAGTTAACTATGAATCCCAAATAACAAAATCAATCCCTCTGTAGTCGAACCAGGAAGCCCCAAACCCAAAAAGAACCAACTGCAGAGAGTCCCCAGTATTCCTTTTGGCCCATGGCCTAAGTTGCACCAGTACCAGACTCCTTTTTCCCCCTTCCCTTCTGCCTCACTCAGTTCCATACATCACGCTGCACCAACTTCGTCCCTCCCAGTACAACCAGCCACCATTGCCTCCCATTGCCCCATCCACACAACATTTGCACAGCCAATAGAACCCATGCATTCAGTATCCACGAGTTGGAAGTTCCCCCAATCTGCCCCGTTGTTGCCCCAAGGCACTCTGCCTCTTCCCCCATCTTGTCTCTGCTTTTTTTCTTCTCTCCGTTCTCCCTCCCATGCCTGAGGAAAGCCCGGAAAAGCGGCCGCTCGCAATCAGTGGCCTGGCCCCCAGCTGGGACCTGAAGTTCACCCAAGGACACTGGTTATGGACTCCTCTTGCTGCTATTCTCACTGCTTTGCACCCCAAGCCCCAAAGGCTCTGCAGTTCACCCAAGGACAGTAATTACATCAAGGAGAACTACCACTCCCAAAGGAAGGCAGCACTGCGTTGCCTGTTTTAAAGATCATAACTCTGGGAGCAAGAACTGTATGGGGAAATCTGGGAAATTGCTGGGGATCTCCCTGTATGTACAGTGTGGCTTCATAAGTTTTCCCTTTGACCCCTTGTAACCCCTTCCCTTCCCCTCTTTCCCATGTAAAGAAAAGATTGCCTGTATTTCGCTATTGTGTAAGCTGAGAGGATATGACTGAATCTTGCTCCCCAAAGCCTTTTCGGATCACCATATCTATTGCATGAGCTATTCTGATGGGAAATCTTGTTATGGATAAGCGGAAGCACTAGTCTTCATGCCCCACATTCCCATCAGCCTGAAGGAAGTATTAATCGTCGGAGTTTAGCCCAATTAATTCATCCTCTGGGACCTGGACATAAAATATTTGTTCTTCACAGCGGGATCCACATCTGGCTTCGGAACCCAGAGGTGTCCCACAATAACCTTTTGTCACCCAAAGGTCTGAGTGCATTTTCTGGCATCAGACCTCTTCCTCTTTTCCTTTTCATTCCCAGGAGTGAAACGTCAACTCCACTAATCAGATCACTCCAGGTATCACTCGGGTCGTTTACCCGGAAGGGACTCTTTTGTTATATCCACATGCCATTATTGACAGCAATTTCCGTCTAAGCTTCCCTTCCTGGAACTCCATATATGGCCACAGACCTCTGATTGGCCAAAGCCGGCAAGTGGGAGTGAGCGCTGATAGGCTCCCTGGAACTGACCGGCCTCCCGCCCATCAGCTGGTCCGACCAATCATCAGCCGATCAGCCAGGAGGAAGTGGGCGGGAAATTCAATTGTTTTGACAGTTCTGTAACCTTTAAAAACCAATGTTTTGAATGTACATGCATGCGTCTTTGCGGGATCAGGGAATTTGCGGTCGCATCCTACTCAGCTGAGCAGAATAAACAATTTCGTGGCATCTACCTAACAGATTGGTGAGCATAATTGGGTCCAAGGGAGGCGGGTAGATTACGAGGGCCTAACCGCTCCTGGCTCGCCAGGTCAACTGAACCCTCGCGGGCTCTGCTCTGTGGTCGGTCCACGAGACTTGCCCGGTTGTCGGAGCAGCCGGTCCGGGGAAGTGACAGCTGTTCGATAACACCTCCAGTATTCAAATTTGGGCTTATCGGGAATTTGTGTTAAATTTGGTCCAGCGAATGAAAATACATCTTGCATATCAGATATTTGCATTACGATTCACAACAGTAGCAAAATTACAGTTATGGAGTAGCAACGAAAATAATGTTATGGTTGGGGGTCACCACAACATGGGGAACTGTATTAAGGGGTCGCGACATTAGGAAGGTTGAGAAACAATGGTCTATCAGCAAGAAATGAGGAAATACGCTGTGGACTTTCAACATGTAATTGCCTCACAGCAAGGATTCCCCCTCTATCTAGGGTCTCAGTAACTTACCTATCTCAATGTCAAGTTCATCAAGCAGCATGCTTATGTTAGCCAGTTTTTTTGCTACGCCATCCGCCGCTATAATTAGATCAATATCTGAAAGGATGTCAATAATTTAAATTGGTATGGACCCTGAACTGCTCAACACTCTCTCTCTCTCTCTCTCTCTCTATATATATATATATATATATATATAGATATAGATATAGATATAGATATAGATATAGATATAGATATAGATATATTCAACAAGCTCATTCTCTCTAGTCCCAAACACAGGGTGCGTCTATCATATAGAATGGATACCTTAACTGGATACCATGACTGAATTCTATGGAACTTGAGTTCAGTAGTTTCACTTACCTCTGTTTTGCTTTAATTCACCAATTTTGGGAGCTTTTCTAAAGACCATGTTTACCCAAAGAAGAAACCAAGTGTACACACCTGACTTTGCTGCACACTTGAATTTTGCCAGAAATGTTATCAAGGGTGACCCCCCTCCCCCAATTAAAAATAGTTTATAATTAGGGAATTTATAGTTTTGCCAAGGACACCAGACTGGAACGACATAATAAGGATTAAGTCTGGGCCAATTTGCCAAAGGACTAACAACAAGAACAAGAAGGACCCCTTCCCATGTTAGATCTGTGTACATTTAATCAAGGTTTTAGGTCTTTGCTGGGAAAAAGGTGAACTGCCATCAGATCTCCGAGATGCAGTTATCATCACCCTGTATAAGAAAAAGGGAACAAAATCCGATTGCTCAAACTATCGAGGTATAACACTGCTCTCCATTGCTGGAAAAATCCTTGCAAGGATACTCCTGAACAGATTAGTTCCGGCTATTGCAGAAGAACTTCTCCCTGAAAGCCAATGCGGCTTCAGAGCAAATAGGAGCACCACAGATATGGTTTTGCCCTTAGACAACTGCAAGAGAAATGTAGAGAGCAGAACAAAGGACTCTATGTAACATTTGTCGACCTCACCAAAGCCTTCGACACTGTGAGCAGGAAAGGTCTGTGGCAGATCCTGGAACGTCTAGGATGTCCCCCCAAGTTCCTCAAAATGATTGCCCTGTTACATGAGGGCCAGCACGGTCAAGTCAGATATGGCGATGCTCTCTCGGAGCCCTTTCTCATAACTAATGGAGTGAAACAAGGTTGTGTTCTTGCACCAACCCTATTTACAATCTTCTTCAGCATGATGCTCCAAAGGGCTATGGCAGACCTACAAGAAGAAGACGGCATATATATACGCTATCGTACTGATGGTAGCTTGTTCAACTTAAGCCGTCTGAGGGCTCGCACTAAGACTCTAAACTATCTAGTCCGTGAGCTACTTTTTGCTGACGATGCTGCCCTTGTCGCCCATTCAGAAGCAGCCCTGCAGCGCCTCACATCCTGCTTTGCAACAGCTGCAGAGCTGTTTGGGCTGGAAGTCAGCCTGAAGAAAACAGAAGTCCTCTACCAGCCCGCACCACAGGAAGAACACCACCATCCTCACGTCAGCATAGGCACATCTGTGCTTAAGTCCGTTCAGCAGTTCACCTACCTGGGAAGCATCATCTCTTCAGACGCCAAGATTGACAAAGAGATAGATCACAGATTATCAAAGGCATATAGTGCATTCGGAAGGCTTCACAAAAGAGTCTGGAGCAACAAGCACCTGAGACAAAGCACCAAAATCAGTGTGTACAGAGCTATCATACTGTCCATTCTCCTCTATGGGTCTGAAACATGGGTCACCTATCGCCAACACCTACGACTCCTCGAGCGCTTTCATCAGCGCTGTCTTCGCACAATCCTAAATATACACTGGACCGACTATGTGACGAATGTTGCTGTCCTTGAGCAAGCAGGGATCACCAGCATTGAGGCCATGCTATTGAGAAACACAGCTGCGCTGGGCAGGACACGTCTCTAGGATGGAGGACCACCGCCTCCCAAAGATACTACTCTACGGTGAACTCGCCACGGGTCAGCGCAAGAGAGGCGCCCCCCAAAAGAGATATAAGGACTCCCTGAAACAACATCTCAGGCTTGGCCAGATTGATCACCAACAATGGTCCACCCTGGCCTCACATCGGGAGGCATGGAGAAGCACTATCCACAATGCTGCGGCCTCTTTCGAGAAGACACGCCGAATGGGTCTCGAAGAGAAACGACAACGCAGAAAGAACCGCAACTTGGAAAAAACATCACCCAAGGAGACTTTCTGCTGCGCTTTCTGCAACCGAACTTGCCTATCTCAGATTGGCCTTTTTAGTCATCAACGCGCTTGTAAAAAGCGTGGGATGAGTCCTTCCTGAATCTTCGTTCGCGAAGTAATGCCGAGAGAGAGAGGTCTTATATTTTATATATTTATAGCAGAAGGTAACACAATTACTAGAAAGCATGTCACCAAAGGGATTTGACCTTTGCTCGGCCTGAGCCAAGAACGAAGGACTCACAAACAAAAGGACTCCAGTGCCTTTGTTTAGAGTTGGGCTGAGAAACATTTACATATCTAGGCTAAAGGTAAGCGCGGGGGGGGGGGGGGAGCCAAGGAAACAATATATCAGGGGTGCAAACACTTTTTCAGCATGCGAGCTACTTATAAAACAACCAAGTCAAAATGATCTACCTCCCCAATACAAAAATGTGAAACATATAACACAATATCTGCTTTGAACTGGGTTTTCTGAGTCCATACTGCCATAGAATCTGATTCAAAGCAGGTAACATAGGATTTTATCCAACTGTGTGGAAAGGACCTCAGATAACCCAGAGCCGGCAGCACCTGGTCAGGTTTAGACTCACTGTGCCTTTCTACCTCCGCAGGGGTGGAGGACCCATTAGAACGGTCCGCCCCAGGAGGCTTATGGATCCGAATGGATTCCTGATGGCTCTTGGGGATTTCCCCACCTCCTCGGTAAGTGATCCTGTTGAGGCTCTCATCTCTCTCTGGGATAGGGAGATGACACGATCGCTCCAGAACGCCCCCTCTCGAGTAACCGAGCTAAACCAGCTCCTTGGTTTACTGAGGAGCTGGCAGCGATGAAGCGAAAAAAGAGAAGGCTAGAGTGCGTGTGGTGTCGGAAGTGGCGCAGATCAGCCCATGCGCGTCTGGCCTCTTATTTGAGGACCTATGACGCAGCAACGAAGACCGCACAAAAAACATCCATTGCGGCCAAGGTGGCCGCTGCTAAAAACCGTCCAGCGGAACTGTTCCGAGTTGTTAGAGGACTATTAAATCTGCCACAGTGCGAGATCCCTGACAGCTCGGCGGTACGCTGTGAAGAGTTTGCTCGGGCCTTCGTGGACAAAGTGGCACTGATCCGTTCCGATACCACTTTAACAGCGGTCTCTGAGGATGTGACACGAACATCTGCTTGTCCGGTTTTAATGGATTCGTTTCAATTGGTTCAGCTCAAGGATGTAGACAGGATCCTTGGAGAGGCGAGGCCTACCACATGCATCCTAGACCCCTGCCCATCCTGGCTTATCAAAGAAGCCAGAGGGGGTTTGGCAGAGTGGGTGAAGGTGGTGGTTAATGCCTCCTTACAGGAGGGCAAAATTCCAGCCAGCTTAAAGCAAGCTGTGATAAAACCGCTGTTGAAAAAACCATCACTGGACCCCACTCAATTAGTGAACTATCGGCCAGTTTCCAATCTCCCCTATTTGGGCAAAGTCATGGAACGTGTGGTGGCTTCGCAACTCCAGGGGTTCTTGGTAGACACTGATTATCTTGATCCGGCACAGTCTGGCTTTAGGCCGGGACATGGTACTGAAACAGCCTTGGTCGCCTTGGTAGATGATCTACACTGGGAACTCGACAGGGGGAGTGTGTCCCTGTTGGTTCTGCTGGACCTCTCAGCTGCTTTCGATACTGTTGACCACAGTATCCTTCTGGGTCGCCTTGCAGATATGGGGCTTGGGGGTACTGCGTTGCAGTGGCTCCAATCCTTCCTGGAAGGTCGTACCCAGAAGGTGTTACTGGGTGACACCTGTTCGGCTCCGCAGTCTTTGTCTTGTGGAGTCCAGTACTGTCCCCAATGTTATTTAACATCTACATGAAACCGCTGGGAGAGATCATTCGGAGTTTCGGAGTAAGGTGTTATCTGTATGCAGATGATGTCCAGATCTGTCACTCCTTCCCACCTGTCACCAAGGAGGCTGTCCAGACCTTGAACCGGTGCTTGGCTGCTGTGTCGGACTGGATGAGAGCTAGCAAATTGAAATTTAATCCAGACAAGACAGAGGTCCTCCTGGTAAGTCGAAAGGCCGAACAGGGCATAGGGTTACAGCCTGTGTTGGATGGTGTTACACTCCCCCTGAAGACACAGGTTCGCAGCTTGGGAGTGATCCTGGATTCATCGCTGAGCCTGGAACCCCAGGTCTCAGCGGTGGCCGGTGGAGCTTTTGCACAGTTAAGACTCGTGCGCCAGCTGCGCCCGTACCTTGGGAAGTCTGATCTGGCTACGGTCGTCCACGCTCTGGTCACATCCCGAATAGATTACTGCAACGCGCTCTACGTGGGGCTGCCTTTGAAGACAGTTCGGAAATTACAACTAGTCCAACGGGTGGCAGCCAGACTACTAACTGGAGCTACATACAGGGAGCATATTACTCCCTGTTGTGTCAGCTCCACTGGCTGCCGGTCCATTTCCGGGCTCAATTCAAAGTGCTGGTTTTGACCTTTAAAGCTCTATACGGTTCTGGCCCAGCTTACTTGTCCAAACGCATCTGCCGCTATGTCCCACCTCGTACTTTAAGATCATCCGGGGAGGCCCTGCTCTCGCTCCCGCCGGCTTCCCAGGTGTGGCTGGTGGGGACGAGGGAGAGGGCCTTCTCGGTGGTGGCTCCCCGTCTGTGGAATGCGCTCCCTAGCGACATACGATCAATTCCATCCCTCCTGACATTTAGGGAAAAAGTGAAAGCCTGGATGTGGGACCAGGCGTTTGCATAGTAGCACAGGACAGCACTTTAGTAGTTTTAATGGAAAGTTGGTGAAGAGGGCTCAATGCTTTTATGGACGGAACACTGTTTTTAACATAAGTGAATGCATAGGATGTGTGAATATAATTGTATTTTAATGTATTTTAGTGTCGAATGCTGGAGGGTTTTATATTGTGTTTTTATACTGCGATTGTGATGTAGGCATCAAATTGTGCCTTTTGGAAGCCGCTCTGAGTCCCCCCTCGGGGGTTGAGAAGAGCGGGGTAAAATGCTGTAAATAAATAAATAAATAAATAAATAAATAAATAAATAAATAAATAAATAGGGCGGCGGGAGCCTGCGGGGTGGGACTGAGCCTTCCTCCTGCCCTGCCTGCGATCTACCAGGACACCCTACGCGATCTACCAGTAGAATGCGATCTACCTAATGAGCACCCCTGCAATATATTTATAACCTGGCCCTTATTTCTCAAATATAAAATGGATCCCTTCTGCCTCTCTGCATTCTCTTTGACTCGCCCTTTTCTGCTCCCTTGGTGCTGAGGCTAGATTCTACTAAAACACATATACAAACCATCACCCACCAGATAGTCTTTCATAAAGACCCCAAACCCCATCGCCACCTTCCAGCTGCTCTGGGAGGCCCAACATGCTCCCAAGCCCCATTTTGCTTCCTTTTTCTTTTGCCATTCATGTCCAGTCTCTCTCTCCCCCCATCAACTAACCAACCCCATAATCCCACTCTGCTTCTTACCCTCTTGACTAAACAATGTATCCCATAGCCCTATCTTGCTCGCTCTCTCGTCCAGGGTCCCTCACTATTTGTCTGCCCCTTCTGCATAGGCATGGAGACCATCCTGGGGTCCCCTCTCTCCCTGCAAGCCCTTGTGTACGTACCCCTCTTCCCAGGAGTCTCAGCAGGTTCCAAGGAGCCATTATGTGTCTACTAGTCCTTCCCAACCTTTCCCCCCCTTTTCTACCCTTTTCTTCCACATAATGGGACCTGGGGGAGGTAGAAGCCCCCTGGGAAACGTTTGTGTCTCCTTCTGTTTGTGTGCAGCTACCCATGGGTTCAGGTCTCCAGCATAGGGAAACCTCCGTGACCCATTGGGTTCCCACCATGTGTGTACATGTTTAATCTTTGTGCTTTATATCTGTATATAAACCTGTATTCCTTCCTAGGCCTAATTTACATTAAAGAAATACTCAATCACCTTCATCTGACTTATGTTGTTTTTGTTTATTTGTTCAGTTGCTTCCGACTCTTTGTGACCTCCTGGACCAGCCCAGGCCAGAGCTCCCTGTTGGCCGTTACCTCCCCCAGCTCCTTCAAGGTCAAGCCAGTCACTTCAAGGATTCCATCCACCCGCCTTTCCCTTGGTCGGCCCCTCTTCCTTTTTCCTTCCCTTTCCCCCAGCATCATTATATTCTCTAAGCTTTCCTGTCTTCTCATTATGTGGCCAAACGACTTCATCTTTGCCTCTAATATCCTTCCCTCCAATGGGCAGTCTGGCTTTTCCCCCTGAAGTATGGACTGGTTGAGTCTTCTTGCGGTCCAAGGCACTCTCAGAACTTTCCTCCAACACCACAGTTCAAAAGTGTCTATCTTCCTTCGCTCAGCCTTCCTTATGGTTCAGCTCTCGCATCCATAGGTTACTATGGAGAATACCATTGCTTTCACTATGTGGATCTTCGTTGCCAGTGTGATGTCTCTACTTTTCATGACAGGGATCGCCGGCTCTCTGAGTAAGCCATATGGACACACAAAGCTGCATTTTCTACTGGCATGACCATTCCCCAAAAGGGTTAAACAGTGCAGGAGGCATGGGAAAGCAATCACCTACATATCTTTTCCAATAGAGGATTTTCAGGGCCTGGGAGGGTCCTTTGCTATCCCATTCTGGGACCCTCATAACCCAATCATAGGATCATTTCCAGAAGCATTGTTTCCTGGACTGCCGGCCTTTCTCCTGTCCCTGGGCAGGGAGAAATCTACATCAAGAGTAAGCACACTCTCCTACTGGCCAGCAGGGACCGAGCTCCTGGGCGGGAGAGGGAAATTTCAATGTGCTCTGTATAAAAATATCTGTTTTACACTGTACTGTATCTCAGCCTATTTTTGCAGATTACAGCAGGTTGGCATCACTTTCAGCTGATTGAATACAAAACCTCAATGGCTTCTCTTTACTTGGTAGGCTTTAATTCAGGCTTCTTTGCTTGCCAAGCACACAAATCCACACAGCCCAGGCTCACTACTCGTGGCTGCTCTAAATTGCTATTTTTCAGAAACTCCGGAATTTCACGTCAGTCTGGACAGCTAGATCAGGTTTGCTTCAGACTAATCCTCTGTTCAAACAGATACTGGTGCCATCGCCCTTTCCGACCAGTGTCTGTCTGGCTCAGTTCAACCACTGCCTTTAGCAGAAGCGGATACTCTCAGCATTTTGAGCAAGCTAGTGAAGGGTTAAACATACTTCCTCCTCTGGAATGAAGGTATCCTAGGTCTTAGAAGTTAGCTGAGAAAGGATGATTAATCAATCTGGTTCTGCTGCCCCCAGTTTGTTTTCAAGAACCCCTGGCTTTGGTATTTCTGACGCTGGACGGTGACCTTGGCTTTGTTGTTTCCCTTGTCTTGAAACTGACTCTGCTACTTTTT
>JARBWK010000012.1:112687700-112734293 GCA_030556195.1 Anolis apletophallus | reverse complement strand
CTGTTTGGTGACACATACGGCACCACTGCATGCAGTCATGTAGCACACCAGTTCTCGTTTGTGCCTGGAGGGCAGGGGGCAGCACCGGGGGTCCCACTTGCATTGGAGCCAGCTGATTCTGAGGAGGATTTGGAGGGGCTAGAAGAAGGGGATTTTGAGGTAGCTGGGCCTTCTTCCCCCATAGAAAGCCTGGCCTGGGATGACGGCTGGCCAGACCCTTACGAGATGCAGGAAGGCCAGTCGGAATTCGAAAGCAGTGATAGTGAAGATTATGAGCGGCCGGGGGGGGGGCGAGGCTCGCAAGAAAGAATGTGGGAAACAACCGAGGGAGAGGCCCGGGAAGCAGATGGGGAGTTCGACTCTCACGAAGATAGAGAACCAGGTGCTGGGAGGCAAGGTCGAACCTTTGATAGGAGACGGAGCATTGAGGCTAGCAGGAGGGGTTGGTTCCACAGCCTAGACCGGCTGAGGGCTCGCAGCACAGATTGGAGGAGGAGAAGCCTAGAGCGTCAGGGGCCTCGCCAAGGGGATTAAGTATAGGATCCGTGGGAACGGATCCTCAGTACTTCGGCCACATCTATCCTATACAGATGTGTAGCGAAGTCTGGACCACGTAGCCAAGTTTCGGGCTAGTGGCCTGCCAAGAAGAGTTGTATCTTGTAACCTTGTTTTGTTCTTAATCCGTGAGTTAAGCGGAGCCTTGCCAAGCCTTTTGGACTTTCTTGCCAAGTTTGCTTTTGGACTATACCTTTTACCTTTTGGATTACTTTTTGATACTTTGATGGACATTTACCCTATTCAACTGTTTCTTATTCTTCAATAAAGTAGTTAGCTGATTATCGTCTCTGTGTGTGTGATTAAGGGGCTGGCCAAGGTCTTGCATCGTGACAAGTCATGGATGTGAGAGAATACACTCATACAGAAGGGACACAGATTTTTGGCCCCCAAAAAACCTTTTGCATTTCGGACCCCATAATAATGGTTGTCATGCAGGAACAACACATAAGATTGAGCGTACTTTTGTTCCTGCATTTTAAAAATGCTCCAACTTTTCTCCGACCAGTGAGCAACATAGATATTGACTTGTAAATGATCTTCTACAAGCGAGATATCACTAAAGGCTACTTCTTTCTGCTCTGGCCAACCCAGGTCTTGGTGTAGCTGCCTAGCCCCGCTCAGTTCGGCATCTGTGGGTGGGTTGTCTGGAGAAGCCAAGAATCAGGAAAGGATAAATTTCATATATGTATATTGTAACTTTCAGATAAGTATATCATTCAACAATGTAAAAATCATATGGTTCGTCTAAAGGCGCATGGAAACAGAGTATCAGTACAATAAACAATCAAATCCGCATTACTCACAGTACCCGTAGGCTGGATAATATAACACATAGTCAAATATATATCACAATGATATTTGTGTCCCGGTAGTGAAGTCAATCATAAAAGAAAATTATAATCCTGGGCCCGATGGCCAAACGTAGAGTTGAAAATCTAGCAAAGGGTAAATCCAGGGGTATGCAGTGTCGCGGTTCCAATAATCAATGTAGAGTAACTCTGTAGTATAAAGATCAATGGGATGTCCACCTACGGGTATATCCGTGTCCGGTAACCGACCCGTTTCGAATTTCTCTTCGTCAGGGTGGCCCCATATGGGTTGACATGCAAACGATAATATTTCTGTAATATAAGCATACTTGATAGTATCCTGAAAAAATAGCAGGCAAGTAACATAGGGTAGGAGATTAAACATACACTTACCAATTGTAATAAATGAAAATGCTTAATAGCAATGCTGATATCACAGCATGCAATAATCCACCTCAATGGTGTAGGACCGCACATTCGGTAAAAGCTCACACTGGGAAGCTGCTTAAGTACTTAATTCAGCACAAGTTAATTAGAATGCATATCAGGGAGAGACTTACAGGTTACCTTAAAGCAAAATATCCATCAAACTTAGAGTCTCATTCAAACCTATTGGCTGTTCACATTTGGTCCGGATTATCCAGGACCTTTCGCATTTTAACAACGCAGTATGGATGTCTGCGTGTGGCGGTATGGAAACATGCTGTAAACCTACAAACTTAAATTCTGGACGCGAATTGTGGACAGTTTTAAAATGCCTGTATAGAAAAGGAAGACCCATTATTGCGGCTAACAACAGCATCTTAGAACCGCTCGCTAAATACCTTGATAGTATTCTACAGCCATTTGTGCAACAAGCTCATTCGTATGTGAAAGACACTACAGATCTAATCAAAAAAGTGGAGAATATTATTGTACCGGATGGCACAGTAATTGCCACATCTGATATCTCGTCATTGTACACGAACGTGCCTCTTGATGAAGCCAGAGTGGCCATTGAAGACTTACTAAACCAGAGAATTAAGCCTATTCACCCACCAACGGGGTTTCTTTTAGAGATTTTTGATTGCATAACGGAATATAATTATTTCAAATTTGAAGATTGTTATTATATTCAGAAAGGGGGCGTGGCCATGGGGTCACCGGCTGCTCCCAGTATAGCCAATATCTTTGTAAAATCTTTGGAAGAAAAATTACTAACCATTAATAACCCCCAACTACATTTTCTAGCCACATTATGCATTGGTGGCGTTTCATCGATGACGTGCTGTTTTTAATTCGCCCTCGTTCCAACCTGACAGACTGCAACCTCTGGCTAGCCTCCTGGCATCCAGAGATAACATTTACAACTGTATATGACACCCAACAAGTTAATTTCTTAGATGTAATGATATACAAAACAGAAAACCAATTGGCGGTGAAACCCTACACAAAACCAACATCGAAAAATGCTATGTTGCATTACAAAAGTTTTCATCCTCCAGCACTCAGAAATAATTTGCCATACTCTATGCTTATCAGAGCTAAAAGAAATTCTACCCAAGATGAACATTATCAACAAGAAGCAACTCGAGTGCTAGAGAATTTCAGAAAAAAGTGCTACCCAATTGATATATTGCAGAAAGCTAAAATTAAAGCGGATGCTACTGACAGAAGTGAATTACTAACCACAAAACAAAAGAAACCCATTGACAGACTTATATGGCCCATGCAATACACCCCTAAAAGCCAAGAAATTATACATATTGTGAAGCGACACTGGCCGCTGAAATCAGATATCAATGGACTTGAGAAGTTCCCCATGCCTGCATTCAAACGCACAGACAATATTAAAGATTGGCTTATTAAAACGGATCATACCAAACAGATAGCCACTAGTAGTAGCTTTAAAGCGGGATCCTTTCAATGCGGCCATTGCTCCATGTGTGATTACATATCACCTTTAAAAGTAATTGAAATACCAGCTGCTTCATATACCATTAAACTTGACCAATTTTTTACGTGTGCCACCGAAAAATCCGTGTACCTATTATTTTGTTCGTGCCCCCGCTTTTATGTGGGAATGACGAAACGTGAACTGAGAAAACGAATGGGTGAACATAAAAGTCGGATTTTAGCCAGCAGTGAGGATACTTTTCTATACAGGCATTTTAAAACTGTCCACAATTCGCGTCCAGAATTTAAGTTTGTAGGTTTACAGCATGTTTCCATACCGCCACACGCAGACATCCATACTGCGTTGTTAAAATGCGAAAGGTCCTGGATAATCCGGACCAAATGTGAACAGCCAATAGGTTTGAATGAGACTCTAAGTTTGATGGATATTTTGCTTTAAGGTAACCTGTAAGTCTCTCCCTGATATGCATTCTAATTAACTTGTGCTGAATTAAGTACTTAAGCAGCTTCCCAGTGTGAGCTTTTACCGAATGTGCGGTCCTACACCATTGAGGTGGATTATTGCATGCTGTGATATCAGCATTGCTATTAAGCATTTTCATTTATTACAATTGGTAAGTGTATGTTTAATCTCCTACCCTATGTTACTTGACTGCTATTTTTCAGGATACTATCAAGTATGCTTATATTACAGAAATATTATCGTTTGCATGTCAACCCATATGGGGCCACCCTGACGAAGAGAAATTCGAAACGGGTCGGTTACCGGACACGGATATACCCGTAGGTGGACATCCCATTGATCTTTATACTACAGAGTTACTCTACATTGATTATTGGAACCGCGACACTGCATACCCCTGGATTTACCCTTTGCTAGATTTTCAACTCTACGTTTGGCCATCGGGCCCAGGATTATAATTTTCTTTTATGATTGACTTCACTACTGGGACACAAATATCATTGTGATATATATTTGACTTTGTGTTATATTATCCAGCCTACGGGTACTGTGAGTAATGCGGATTTGATTGTTTATTGTACTGATACTCTGTTTCCATGCGCCTTTAGACGAACCATATGATTTTTACATTGTTGAATGATATACTTATCTGAAAGTTACAATATACATATATGAAATTTATCATTTCCTGATTCTTGAGTTATTAGTGTGTAAGTAGGCAGGAACTGTATTTTTGCTGGTATATATTGTCTGGAGAAGCCGCCATACCCATAACACCCACAAGACTAATAGCAAAACATAACCCGTCATGAAAAGCGCTCGGATCGATCAGGTGCTGTCTTTTCTTATCAATGATTGCGCTGTACGGAATGGAGTTTAACGACCTAGAACGGCTGCCACCACGCGGTGGCTCAACAATAGTAACGACCAGTCTGAATATCCCCCCGACAGTGCCATTTCAGTGCTACTTTGAAGGAAACTACTTATGTGCCCTAAGAACTATTCAGCATTAAACTCACGCAGACATCATCCGATAGAAAACAGAGGTCTTGCTAACCCTGGGGCCTCTAGTCTGATTTGAATCCAATGGTCGGGGCTTAATTGTTCCCTGACACTGTCCAAGGTTTGCTGGATAGCCTCTTGTAAAGCCGTTATAACATCTGCATAGCTTTGTAGGTTTTGTAGGTTGACAAATCTAAAGGCTTCAGTAATAACATCTGTATTCCAGCAGTTGTGTCTTTGCGCCCACCTTCCAACCCTTTCCGCAAAAGCATCCTCGGGTGGTTGTGGTGGTGGAGGGGGTGGAGAAGGTGGTGGTGGGTGTTGTAAAGGTGGTGGTTGTGGTGGAGAAGGTGGAGGTTGTGGTGGTAGTTGTAGTGTTGGAGGGGTTGGAGAGGGTGGAGAAGGTGGTGGAAGTGTAGAGGTGACCCTGGCTAGTCGTTTTTTCTGAAAAGCTAACAGTGTTTTCTTAGCCTTGTTTAATAATCTGACAGCCCTTGCCCTCAAGTTGTCAATTTTGGATTAGGTCTTTGGAAATGGGATTTCCCACCATCCACCTGTGGGGGACCATATCGACACCTGTAACAGTCTTGGTCTTTATTAGCACACGAAACACTTTGCACATTGGAAAAATTCGCGGCCAACCCCCTTAGGTTGCTAACGATGTTATAAAACTGTTTCATCGCCTGTTCGGCCTTCTTATGTTTTTCCTGCAGTGTGTAGAGTTGCTGATCCATATGATTCATCACATCATAGTATGACATGACCCCACCCTTTCGATACTGCTTGTTGTTTTGCCTCTTAGGAGTGGTTTCCTTGCTGTTTTGCCTCTTAGGAGGTGTACACCCTTTTTTCCAGTACCTAAAAATAATCAGAAATAAACCTAAGCTTACAAAAAAAAGTTACCAACACCCACACCCATGGTTTTTATCTTCCAGTAACGTGCTTCTTAAAAAGCATGGAAAACAGGGTATCACAAACACACCTTAAGGGCTGGTTTTAGCCACCTTTACAAAAACTGAAGACTCTCCGCTGTCCCCAAATTCCTCTGAAGCTTTTCTTTTATTTCCACTACCTAAAATATTCAGAAATAATTATAAGCTTATATCCTAGGATGAATAGCCAATAATATTACATTCATAATAGTTTTATACTGTGTATTTAGGTTACCTGTATAGTTTATTATTATGATAATTGTATTGTACTGTGTTTAATTGCCCAGAAACTATGTTTCTAAAGCACTTGCTAAAGCCAGACATTCAGATAGAAATAGCCTACTCATGTGTAGACCAAAAGAACAACCGAAGAACCTGGTGTGGCCTTTAACACTGACACCCCATTCGGACTCTATTGTTAAATTAATACGGACGTATTGGCCTATCATCTCACACATCAAAGGGTTAGAGCATCCACCTCTTATAGCTTATAAGCATACTAGTAACTTAGGTGACACATTGACCCACTCGAATCATGCTTATGTACACACTACTAGCAACCTCAGTAAGGGCACTAAGATTTGTGGACGGTGCTCTGTTTGTAAGAATATTTGTACGGATACTATCAAGAGCCCTTCCCTGGAAAAGAGTTTTGAAGTACGCTGCTTCGCTACCTGCGCCAGCTCGTACGTCACGTATGCGATTAATTGTTCCTGCCCATCAGTTTATGTTGGAATGACTACTAGATCTTTACGCCAATGTTTTATAGAACATAGAAGTAGGATTAATACAGGCAACATTGATTTACCGCTATACACACACTGCCTCCAACATAAACACCACCCTGACTCATTGCGCATTAGAGTGCTTGATAAAATAGAACCACGCTCACATGCGGACCCCTTTAGAGCCCTTTGCAAACTTGAAAGACTTTGGATTTTACGGTTAAATTCAGAGATTCCGAATGGGTTAAATGAAGTAATTAGCGTTCAGTCGTTAATTGCTTAGTGCTTCACCTGATTTACTTTATAAGACTCTCCTGATCCTTCCTTTCTTACCTTTATGGTCACCTTGCCGCCGCGGTAAGGTTAAGCCTGAACGCTTTGCTGATTGGTATGTATGCCTTTGATTATGTAAAAGATGCTGGGTTTTGTTGTTTGACTACGAGAATTGTGCATTATGTTTATATACACTTTCTTTAGATAATTGGACTACGGAAATTATATCTATGGCCTTGAAAAAGCCCCGCCCAGGGGCGAAACGGGGGAGTGGCCCCGAGAAGTTTGGCATCGCCAACCCGTCGGCCAACTTTTGAACTATAATTACTGGGAGCATATCTAACCTCCTAGGTCCTTTTGTCATCTTATTTATTTATTTATTTATTTATTTATTTATTTATCGGTTTTATATTCCGCTCCTCCCAGCAGGCTCGGGGCGGATTACAAGCAATAAAAACATGCCATAAAAACAATAAAACACAATACATAGCCCAGATGTTACAAGGCTACGATGCCTTAATTCAGACGAGACGAGCCAGTTGAGTTTACCCAAATGCAAGCTTGAAGAGGGCCGTCTTACATTCGCTTCGAAAAGGGAAATCTTGCTGTTTGGACTTCACAGCACTGGGGAAATTTATCTCCTTATTTCTGGACTACCTTGGACTGTATTAGGGAGGTTGCGGTGTTTATATTTTTGTATAATGCTCTACTTTATGTATGTTTATTCATGCTGTATGAGCGCCTCCTAAGAATAACCTTTGTATCTGGTATGTCCTGCTTGTGATATATACATATATATACCAGTGTTGTGCATTACATGAAAAACAAATAGATACATATTTTTATATCGAAGTCGTGTGACTTATTGTGTTGTGTGTGTGTGTACGGCATAGGCCAACTTCGGCCCTCCATGTGTTTTGGACTTCAACTCCCACAATTCCAAACAGCCAGTAGGAAGTCCATAATACCAGGAGGGCCAAAAATTGTCTATGCATCCCATCCATATGTGTGTGTATGTGTGTGTGTGTATATATATAGATATATATCTATATATCTATCTATATCTATATCTATTTCTATATGTGTGTGTGTGTGTGTGTGTGTGTGTGTGATTGGTTGGGGGGCACCAAAATACTGTTCGCTTACCATTTAAAATTACCTTAGTCCGCCCCTGATTCTCACACAGAGCTATTCAGCAGCCTGCATCTCACAGAGGAATCAGCATGGTGACTGACTCAAGCAGCTCATCGTCTCCCTTATCAGTATGTTTACACAGCTGAAGGTCAAAACAGTGCTGGACTCCACTTCTGCTGTTTTAACCCTATAAATGCCTGGTTACACAACACAGCATCTTATACAATGGTTGAATTGCAGAAAAATCTGAAAATCACACGCTGACATTTTCTGGAGTCCATTTCAATTTGTTTTTGCTCATCCAGCCCATTACCTCCTCCAGGCATTTATTCAGAGAAGACACACTATTCTTAGCTAACGTCATTTCTGAAGACATGGAGAAATATAGTTGGCTGTCATCAGGGTACTGATAGCACCCCATCGGCCATCTTTGGCCATCCCAAGGAGAAGACTGGAAAGAGCTACTGGAACAAATCCCACAGCTAACTCAGCTGTCAGAATTTAAAACACAAGATCTACCACTTCCGGCAGGCCTACCAAATCAATGTTAACTTGTATCTTGCAAACACTATCCTTAACTAAAGATGTTTTTGAAGGCATGGAGAAATATAGTTGGGTGCCATCAGTGTACTGATAGCACCTTCCCCCGTGAGTGGGTGTGGATGATCTCTCCTAGTAGTTTGTGCAGACTTGTGCAAAATGAGATGAAAGGCGGACTATGTAAACACAAGGCTGTACTTGTGTTTTTTTTGGGGGGGGGGGGGTGAGTAAACATTGAGAAAAACTTGTTTGTAATTGCCCTCACCTCCCATTATCGGCTCGTGTTGGGGGTTAGAATGACAATTGAAATGGCCACAGTGTATGCTTTTTGGATCATGTGATTTTAATATTTATATTAAGATTTTTAAAAATCCTTTGTCTTAGTCTTTGAATGTTGCATATGCCTATGTTTAATGGTTTTAATGGTTTTAATTTATAGCTGTTTTACAAGCCCTCTTGCCATGACTAGATATTTTACCATTTAACTGGAAGGTGTACCATCGCTCTGAAATACCCACCGTGGTCCGAGGGCCTGATGCCGCGTGTGTTGTCACCATTTGAGCCCTTGTGCCATCCTTGGGCTTATATATATATTCTTTTCCTTTCATTTTATCTTATTTCATTTTGGCTTTGTCTCTGGTTTTTAACTTCCTCTTATCTTTTCTTTTTATTGCAAATTTTCACATTTTAAACAGTACATAACATATAATGTACCGACTACATCTACATCTACTACATCTGCCTGCCACCTCAGGAGGAGAAGGAGGAAACCTGCTGCTTTTCTCCCCCAAAGCCAGCTAAGAGGAGGAATGGGACTGAGGAAGAGACTGAGGAAGAGACCATCCAGCGGTCCTGGCCCGGACTCGGGTCAGCAGCCAAAGATGGCGGCCAACCTTGGAAACGCCGGGCTGCTCTGGCCATCTTCTTCCCAGAAGGACTTGGCAACCGGAAATGACCACCACCGGAAGCGTCCGCCCCTGGAGGACTGGAGCGCCGGAAGGAGCCCGCCCCTGGAGGATTGAAGCGCTGGAAGGAGCTCGCCCCTGGAGGATTGGAGCGCTGGAAGGAGCCCGCCCCTGGAGGACTGGAGCGCCGCAAGGAGCCGGCCCCAGAGGAATGGAGCGCCTGAAGGAGCCCACCCCTGGAGGATTGGAGCGCTGGAAGGAGCCCGCTCCCGGAGGAATGGAGCACCGGAAGGAGCCTGCCTCTGGAGGACTGGAGCACCAGAAGGAGTCCTCCCCCGGAGGAATGGAACGCCGGAAGGAGCCCGCCCCTGGAGGACTGGAGCGCCGGAAGGAGCCCTCCCCCAGAGGAATGGAGCGCCGGAAGGAGCCCGCCCCTGGAGGATTGGAGCGCCGGAAGGAGCCTGCCCCTGGAGGAATGGAGCACCAGAAGGAGCCCGCCCCCGGAGGAATGGAGCACTGGAAGGAGCCCGCCCCTGGAGGAATGGAGCACCGGAAGGAGTCCGCCCCCGGAGGAATGGAGCGCCGGAAGGAGCCCGCCCCCGGAGGAAAGGAGCACCGGAAGGAGCCCGCCCCTGGAGGACCGGAGCGCCGGAAGTAGCCCGCCCCCAGAGGAATGGAGCGCCAGAAAGAGCCCACCCCTGGAGGATTGGAGCGCCGGAAGGAGCCCGCCCCTGGAGGACTGGAGTGCCGGAAGGAGCCCGCCCCCGGAGGAATGGAGCGCCGGAAGGAGCCCGCCCCCGGAGGAATGGAGCGCCGGAAGGAGCCCGCCCCCGGAGGAATGGAGCGCTGGAAGGAGCCCGCCCCTGGAGGACCTGGAGCGCCGGAAGGAGCCCACCCCCCAAAGGATGGAATGGAGCCCCTGGAGGATTGGAGCGCCGGAAGGAGCCCGCCCCTGGAGGACTGGAGCACTGGAAGGAGCCCGCCCCCAGAGGAATGGAGCGCCGGAAGGAGCCCACCCCTGGAGGAATGGAGCGCCGGAAGCAGCCCGCCCCTGGAGGATTGGAGCGCCGGAAGGAGCCCGCCCCTGGAGGAATGGAGCGGCGGAAGGAGCCCACCCCTGGAGGATTGGAGCACCGGAAGGAGCCCGCCCCTGGAGGACTGGAGTGCCGGAAGGAGCCCGCCCCCGGAGGAATGGAGCGCCGGAAGGAGCCCGCCCCCGGAGGAATGGAGCACCGGAAGGAGCCCGCCCCCGGAGGAATGGAGCCCCGGAAGGAGCCCGCCCCTGGAGGACTGGAGCGCCGGAAGGAGCCCGCCCCCAGAGGAATGGAGCGCCGGAAGGAGCCCACCCCTGGAGGATTGGAGCGCCGGAAGGAGCCCGCCCCTGGAGGACTGGAGCGCCCACCCCTGGAGGAATGGAGCGGAAGGAGCCCCCCGCCCCGGAAGGAGGAATGGAGCGCAGAGGAATGGAGCGGAAGGAGCCCACCCCCTGGAGGGAATGGGCGACCGGAAGGAGCCCGCCCCTGGAGGAATGGAGCGCACTGGAAGGAGCCCGCCCCTTGAGCAGGAATGGAGGACACCGGAAGGAGCCCGCCGGCCCCGGAGGAATGGAGCGGCGGAAGGAGCCCACCCCTGGAGGACTGGAGCGCCCCCAGAAGGAGCCCGCCCCTGGTGGATTGGAGCGGCGGAAGGAGGCCGCACCTGGAGGAATGGAGCGCCGGAAGGAGCCCACCCCTGGAGGATTGGAGCGCCGGAAGGAGCCCGCCCCTGGAGGAGTGGGGCACCGGAAGGAGCCCGCCCTGGAGGACTGGAGCGCCAGAAGGAGCCCGCCCCGGAGGAATTGAGCGCAGGAAGGAGCCCTCCCAGAGGAATGGAGAGCGGAAGGAGCCCACCCCTGGAGGATTGGAGCGGAAGGAGCCCGCCCCGGAAGGAGGAATGGAGCGGAAGGAGCCAGAGGAATGGAGCCCGCCTGGAGCGCCAGAAGGAGAGGAATGGAGCGCCGGAAGGAGCCCACCCCTGGAGGATTGGAGCGCCCCGGAAGGAGCCCGGAAGGAGCCCGCCTCTGGAGGACTGGAGCGCCCGCGCAGAAAGGAGCCCGCCCGAGAGGAATGGAGCGCCGGAAGGAGCCCACCCCTGGAGGATTGGAGGAGCCCGCCCCAGAGGAATGGAGCGCCTGGAGGATTGAGCGGAAGGAGCCCGCACCCAGAGGAATGCAGCGCCGGAAGGAGCCCGCCCCTGGAGGACCGGAGCGCTGGAAGGAGCCCGCCCCCAGAGGAATGGAGCGCCGGAAGGAGCCCACCCCTGGAGGACTGGAGCGCCGGAAGGAGCCCGCCCCCAGAGGAATGGAGCGCCGGAAGGAGCCCACCCCCGGAGGAATGGAGCACCAGAAGGAGCCCGCCTCTGGAGGACTGGAGCGCCAGAAGGAGCCCGCCCCCGGAGGAATTGAGCGCAGGAAGGAGCCCGCTCCCAGAGGAATGGAGCGGCGGAAGGAGCCCACCCCTGGAGGATTGGAGCGCCGGAAGGAGCCCGCCCCCAGAGGAATGGAGCGCCGGAAGGAGCCTTCCCCTGGAGGATTGGAGCGCCGGAAGGAGCCCACCCCCGGAGGAATGGAGCACCAGAAGGAGCCCGCCTCTGGAGGACTGGAGCGCCAGAAGGAGCCCGCCCCCGGAGGAATGGAGCGCCGGAAGGAGCCCACCCCTGGAGGAATGGAGCGCCGGAAGGAGCCCGCCCCCAGAGGAATGGAGCACCGGAAGGAGCCCGCCTCTGGAGGACTGGAGCGCCAAAAGGAGCCCGCCCCCGGAGGAATGGAGCGCCGGAAGGAGTCCGCCCCCGGAGGAATGGAGCGCTGGAAGGAGTCCGCCCCCGGAGGACTGGAGCGCCGGAAGGAGCCCGCCCCTGGAGGACCGGAGCGCCGGAAGGAGCCTGCCTCTAGAGGACTGGAACGCCAGAAGGAACCCACCTCTGGAGGACTGGAGCACCGGAAGGAGCCTGCCCCCGGAGGACTGGAGCGCTGGAAGGAGCCCACCCCTGGGGGTTTGGAGCACCAGAAGGAGCCCACCCCTGGGGGTTTGGAGCACCAGAAGGAGCCTGCCCCTGGAGGACTGGAGCGCCGGCGGACCTGTGGCCGCCCTCCAGAAAGGGAAAAGATGCCGAACCCGTAGGTTTGGGCCTGGAGACCCCCCAAGCCCAGGACCCTCTGGACTTCCAGTTTCCAGCTTGAGCTCCCCCAGGCTCGCCCTAGGCCCGAGAAGGTAGCGGCTCCCACCAACAGGGGCAGCTACTGGGGGCTGCTGCTGGTGTTCTCCCCCTTGCAAGGTTCCATTCTGTCCCCTATGCTTTTCAACATCTATATGAAACCACTGGGAGAGGTCATCTGGAGTTTTGGATTTCGGTGCCATCTCTACGCAGATGACACCCAACTCTACTACTCTTTTCTATCTGAATCCAAGAAAGCCCCTCAGATACTGGTCCAGTGCCTGGCTGCTGTGATGGTCTAGATGAGAACGAACAAGCTGACGATTAATCCTGACAAGACAGAGGTCCTTCAGGTCAGTTGCTCGTCTGACCGGGGTATTGGGTGGTAACCTGTGCTTGACGGGGTTGCACTCCCCCTGAAGACACAGGTCTGCAGCTTGGGGATCCTCCTGGACTCAGCGCTGACACTTGATGCTCAGGTATCAGCGGTGGCTGGGGGGGGGCTTTGCACAATTAAAACTCTTGCACCAGCTGCAGCCGTACCTCATGAAGTCTGATATGACCAAGGTGGTGCACGCCTTAGTTACCTTTAGATTGGACTATTGCAATGCACTCTACGTGGGGCTACCATTGAAGATGGCCCAGGAACTTCAATTGGTTCAACACTCAGCAGCCAGACTGCTAATGGGAGCGAATTACAGGGAGTGGTCTACCCCCCTGTTTAAGGAGCTCCATTGGCTGCCGTTCATCTTCTGGTCCCAATTCAAGGTGCAGGTTATCCCTAAACAGATTGGGACCCGCCTACATTCGTGATCGTATCTTTCTCCATAGTTACACACACCTGTGCCACCGGTTTGCTGTGAATTGTACTTATTGTATTTTACTGTGTTTTTATGTGTTTTATGGTGTTTTTATTCTGTTTTAATCCTGAATTTTGGTGTAAGTCGCCCCGAGCCACCCGGGAGTGGCGACTCACAAATTTGAATAATAAATAAATAAATAAATAAATAAGCCTGCATGAGCTCTTCGATCCTCTGGGGAGGCCCTCCTCTCGTTCCCACATTCATGACAAGTACAACTTGTGGGGACGAGGAGAGGCCTTCTCTACTGTGCCCCTTCGGCTCTGGAACTCGCTGCCTGGTGAGATAAGGCAAGCCCCTACTCTGGCAGCTTTTAAGAAAGACCTGAAAACCTGGTTCTTCCAATGTGTCTTTGGCGAGTGAATTTACATTCCATTTTCGTCTGTCCCAATTAGCTACGTCCTTAATTGAAGGTTTAATCCCACTGTTCAGCCCTTTGAGTTCCCCCCTCAGAAACACATTCTACCTAACTCATCCAAGGTTTTATCAATTCTATCCATTTTACTTCTAGTACATTTGGCCCGCCCACTGTGTCCCATTTCTCTATTGTGTCTTTCTGAAACTGTTTTATTTTATTTGTGATGTTACGTATTTATTTTGATGGTATTGTTGCTTTTTGTATTTTATTCTGCTGTACTTGTATTTTGTTGTAATTTTGGGCTTGGCCTCATATTAGCCGCACCGAGTCCCCTTTGGGGAGATGGTGGCGGGGTATAAACAAAGATTATTATTATTATTGTTATTATTATTATTATTACTATATGTCAGTACAGTGTTCCCTCACTTACTGCTGGGGTTATGTCCCAGGACCCCCTCCCCATAATAAGTAAAAACCGCAATGTAGGGATACTCTATTTTAATATTTATACATTATTATAGTAGTTATACACTATTTTAAGTCTTTATAAACTTAAAATAAAGTGAAGGAAAGGAAGGAAAGGCCCTTCAAGGCTGGAGGGAGGGAGGACTGAGGAGGGAAGGTGCCTTGGAGAGCGGCGGCAGCAAACCCCATAAAACAGCAAAAATACCATATATATATATATATATATATATATAATTTCGATTTGATAAACCGCTTTTTCCGAGGCTCAGGGCGGTTTACAGCATATAAAAACACATAAAATTTTAAAACACATAAAATTACATCTTAAAACAGATGACAAACCCAACCCCTTACAGTCACATAAAATCATAACCAGACATAGCTGATTCATACAGAGTGGCAGTGGTACGGCAGGGCGGCAAGTTGTTAATCTGCAAAACAGTGAGTCCGCAGTAAGTGAACCGCGAATTAGTGAGGGAACACTGTATTTTGTTATTATGATTTGTTTTACCACAGGGCTGTCCAACTGGCGGCCTGCGGGCCGTATACGGCCCCCAACCCCTTCCCCACGGCCCCCTACCCTCCTGCAAGATATCCGCTTTTTAAGATTTTTTAAAAAATTAAAATATTTTTTTGAATATTTTTTTGAATATTTTTTTTCATGGTGGGGGGGGTGAGGGGCGGGGCGGGGTGGGGCAGGGAGGAGGAACAGGCTCCCTTCCTCCTCCTCCTACTTCCCTCCCTCCCCCCCTCTCTCTCCTTCTCTCTCTCTTTCCCCCTTTCATCCCTTCCCCCTTCCACCACCTGAAAGAAAGAGGGAAGGAGCGAGTGCACCGAGCGAGAGGGGGCGTGGCCAGAGTAAAAAAGGGGCAGGGTCGAGTTCGGAGCACGCGGGGGGGGGGTGCTCATCCATTCCCTTTCCGGCTTCCTCCTCTTCTGAGGATTTGTGCCAAGTTTGGTCCTGATCCATCATTATTTGAGTCCACAGTGCTCTCTGGATGGAGGAGAACTACAACTCCCAAACTCAAGGTTCAGTACTTTCTATTGCTCTCATGAGAGTTTAGGTTTGATTCAACATGGCTGAGCAATGCTTTAATTGTATTTTCCCCTTATGGCAGAAGGAGGTAGGACTGGATGGCCCTTGGAGGTCTCCTATTCTAGGAACCCATTGTAATTATTATTATTATTATTATTATTATCATCAGAGGCTGAATGGCCATCTGTGAGGAATGCTTTGATTGTGTTTTCCCCTTATGGCAGAAGGAGGTAGGACTGGATGGCCCTTGGGGGTCTCCTATTCTAGGAACCCATTGTAATTATCATCATCATCATCATCATCATCATCAGAGGCTGAATGGTCATCTGTGAGGAATGCTTTGATTGTATTTTCCCCTTATGGCAGAAGGAGATTGGACTGGATGGCCCTGGATGGCCCTTGGAGGTCTCCTACTCCAGGAACCTGTTGTTGTTATTATTATTATTATTATTAGCAGAGGCAGAATGAATATTATGCCTTATCATTCAGGGTTATAGGCCTGTGTGGAAGGGCCTTGACTTCTTATTTGACTTCCTTTCCACACATCTGAATAAAATCCCATGTTATTTGCTTTAAACCAGATTATATGACTGTGGACTCCGATAATCCAGTTCAAAGCAGGTATTCTGGGTTATATGGCTGTGTGGAAGGGCCCTGAGTCCACACTGCAATATAATCCAGTTCAAAGCAGGTTTTGTGGGGTTTCCTGCCTGGATATTCTGAGTTATATGGCTATGTGAAGGGCCCTGAGTCCACACTGCAATATAATCCAGTTCAAAGCAGGGGCTGGAACTTGAGACTGGGATTTTGGTGTTCATCTCTATCTCCAAGTCAAAGCCCCGGTGTCCTCCACAGACACCTCCAAGGCGGGGAGAGGGCGAAGCCGGGGAGGGGGCGGAGCTGGGGGCGGGGCAGGGGTGGAGCTGGGGGAAGGGGCGGAGCCGGGAGCGGAGGCAGACCCTTCGGCCCCCCAGGCCATCAGTAACTGGAATTCCGGCCACAGGTCCGGTAGAAGTTGGACAGCCCTGTTTTACCATATGTATGTTGGGACTGAATTCTTACAAACAATCATCACTTGTTTTATGTATTGATTAGTCCTTACCTAGTGTGTTTGTATTGATTTTCTCTGCTATTGCTGGTTGTGGAACTGAATTCTTGCCATTAATGTGTTGTAAACCGCCTTGAATCCTCCGGGGGTGTGAAAGGCGGTATATAAATATACTAAATAAGTAAGTAAGTAAGTAACTAAATAACTAAATAAAATTCCATGACTCCAGGATTAAATGAAGGGGGAGAATTAGGTATACAGACCCTTTGTTTAGATCTCACATCCTTGGGGAATGCCAGATCCCAAGGAAGGCAGAAGAGGAGGAAAGGGGGATATTGGGAGAAATGAGAACAGGAAACATGGTACTCATGCCAGAAGAATACAGAGACCTAAAGGAGTTTTTTGAGAACAGGGTGTAGAGGAGGAAAGGGGGAGCAAAGAAGCGTTGGAAGAGGTTATAGTAAAAGGCACTTCACCCATCCCAGCAGAGTCATAAAGGAGGTTTTGGAGGGCAAGAAGTAGACCTCCCCCTGGGCCCCTCCCTGGCCCCCAGTGAATCTGAATGGGTGAAATTTGCAGACACAAGGGCGCCTATACTAATTAAGACTTTTGATTCAATGTGTAAGCTAAAAAATGATGGTTTTGAAGGGGGAGTAATGTCACGACTGCAAGAATTAACAATTGAGTCCTTGTGGCTGCATCACTGAAGTGTAATGCTCAGGAAAGGGGGGTCCAATAAACCAAACTCACTCCAAGCTGGGTTGAAGGATAGATCATTTAATGGGTCCTTATTCCAGGCTAAGCAAAGATAGACTAAAGTTCTTCCCGCGCATCAAGTCCTTTGAAACCCTCCCTGGCCCGCCCCCCTGCTGAGCCCCTCCTTCCTCTGGCTTGACCATCCGGCTCTCCACATATCAAAGGTCAGGAAAGTGCCTGGCACTTCAAAGGGGCAGTCCCAGGTCAGAGCCCGCCAGATGCTGTCCTTATCTGATGGCGCGCGAGGCTTGGTCCGTTAGGGCAACAAACGGGGCAACCGGCGCTGACATAGCGCCCCCCTCCGGAAAGTAGCCACCGCCCGAAGGGGTTTGGATCTGCCGCCGGGCGTCTACAGCAGATCGTTGTCGTTTCCCGCCATCCATTCGGGATCGCTCTCTTCCATATCCAGCTCCAGCTCCTCAGCTTCCCGTAGGGGCCGGGGCGCCCACGCCGTCTCCGCTGCCGCCGCGGCCTTGCCTCGGCCTGGGGTCTTGGCCGGAGTAGTTGGCTTGGCCTCTGGTGCCTTCTCCACCTTCGGCGAGGGGGCTTTCTTGCGGCAATCTGCTGCCCGATGCCCTTCCTGGCTGCACGAGAAGCAGGCTCCTCTTTTCCCTCTCTGGCTCTCCCGGCTGGCTGACCGGGGCCTCGGTGATGGTCGCCGGGCTGGTCCCGACCTCCCCGATGGGCCTGCGCCCATCCCGCGGGGTCTCCCGCCATCTCGGTGGCGCCGGGGCATCTGCTCCATGTCACACTCTACTCTCCCTGCCGAGGCTAGCCAATCCTCCAGGGTCTCGGGGTTTCCCCTGTGCATCGCCCACTCCAGAATGTCCTGCCTTAGGCCGGCCTTGAAGCACTCTAGTATGGTGGATTCTGACCAGCCTCGGATCTTCCCCGCTAGGGCTCGGAAGCTTAAAGCGTACTCCGAGACGGACCTCTGGCCTTGGTAAATCTTCCTCAGTTGGGCCTTGGCCTTCTCTCCTGCTAAGGGGTCCCCAAAGCGGGCTCGTAGGGCCTCTAGCAAGGTGTCTAGCCGCCTCAGTTGCGGCGCTCGAGTATCTGTTAACTGTATCAGCCAGTAGGCCGCGGCCTCTTTCAGGTTGGCCCCCACAGCCCGCACCTTGGCTGCTTCCGAGGGGAATGAATCCCCATAGTCCAGCATGTAATTTTGCACATTGGTGATAAAGTAGGAGAGTTGGCGGGGGTCCCCATCAAACTTTACCTTCAGGTCTCTCCGGCTTCCCGCCACCTCTTGGCTCTGGTCTCCCGGACCCAGGTTGAAGGTGGAGGCTCCCCTCGGCAGGTTGAACTCTTCACGGTCGTCTCGGAATCCCACTCTCCCCGAAGGCCTTCCCGTCTGGCCTGGGCCCTGGCTCGAGCTGCGTCCCCGTGGAAAGGGCTCTGGCGACCTCCATGGCAGCTCCTCCGGCCGGCTCAGCAACAGGTCCATTTGGGACTGGAGTTTTCGTACCGACTCTGCCAGCTGGAACATTTGTACCTCCATCCGCAGCATGTCGGTGTTGGGCGCATTCGCCTTGCGACGAGTTGCATCTCTCGGCTGCCGGGCCGGGACCTGGTTCTCCTCATCATCCATCCCGGGCACCACCACCTGCGGTTCTCCTCCGGGTGCTCCGGCTCCGGCCTCGTCCTCGTCCCATTCCTCCTCTACCTCCTCTTCCAGGATCCTCAGAGGTAGCTCGTCAAGGGGTCTCCCTTCTGCTTGGGACATCTCTTTAAAGTTGGTTACGGTCGGAAGGCTTTCACGGCCGTAGAAGTTGGTGAGTCTATCTTTATGTAATGCTCAGGAAAGGGGGGTCCAATAAACCAAACTCACTCCAAGCTGGGTTGAAGGATAGATCATTTAATGGGTCCTTATTCCAGGCTAAGCAAAGATAGACTAAAGTTCTTCCCGCGCATCAAGTCCTTTGAAACCCTCCCTGGCCCGCCCCCCTGCTGAGCCCCTCCTTCCTCTGGCTTGACCATCCGGCTCTCCACATATCAAAGGTCAGGAAAGTGCCTGGCACTTCAAAGGGGCAGTCCCAGATCAGATCCCGCCAGATGCTGTCCTTATCTGATGGCGCGCGAGGCTTGGTCCGTTAGGGCAACAAACGGGGCAACTGGCGCTGACAGAAGAGACAAAAGAGCACATGTATGGGTAGTTGAGTTCCTGTGCCAAGACCCATGAAGGTTTTATTAGGAAACAACATTAGATGGGAAGGAAGCAAGCTATTTCTATTACTGTTATAGGAGAAAGCTAAAGACTACAACTCCCAGGATCCCATCAAAAAGCCAATATTACAGGTTTATTTGTACAAACAACTATTAGTGAAAAGTGCTTTTCAGCTGTCAGCTCTTGGTCTATCAGCAAGGAATGAAGAAAATCTCTGTGGACTTTCGACATGTATTGCCTCGCAGCAAGGATTCCCCCTCTATTTAGGTTCTCCTGCGTCCCAGTAACTTACCTATGTCATCCTCGAGTTCAGTAAGCGTCATGGATGCATTAGCCAGTATTTTTGCCATGCCATCCGCTGCTAAAACTACATCAACATCTGAAAGATGGGCAATAATTAAAATTGGTATGTGCCCTGGACTGCTCAACACATTTCTTTTTTAATTCACCCATTTTCGGAGCTTTTCTCTGTGACCACGTTTACCCAAAGAAGAAACCAAGTGTACACACCTCAAATCTAGCAGGTGCAGATTTCATGATAGAGTTTGCAACCCTTAACCTGACTTTGCTGCACCCTGAGCCAAGGAAACAATACATTTTATAACCTGGCCCTTATTTCTCAAAAATGAAATGGATCCCTTCTGCCTCTCTGCATTCTCTTTGACTCACCCTTTTCTGCTCCCTTGGTGCTGAGGCGAGATTCTACTAAAACACATATACAAACATCACCCACCCGACAGTCTTTCATAAAGACCCCAAACCCCATCGCCACCTTCCAGCTGCTCTGGGAGGCCCAACATGCTCCCAAGCCCCATTTTGCTTCCTTTTTCTTTTGCCATTCATGTCCGTCTCTCTCTCCCCATCAACTAACCAACCCCATAATCCCACTCCGCTTCTTACCCCCCTGACTAAACAATGTATCCCATAGCCCAATCTTGCGCGCTCTCTCGTCCAGGATCCCTCACTATTTGTCTGCCCCTTCTGCGCAGGCATGGCCCCCCTTCCCAGGAGTCTCAGCAGGCTCCCAGGAGCCCTTATATGTCTACTAGTCCTTCCCAACCTTCCCCCCCCCTTTCTACCCTTTTTTTCCACATAATGGGACCTGGGGGAGGTAGAAGCCCCCTGGGAAACCCCAGGTCTCAGCGGTGGCCAGGATAGCTTTTGCACGGTTAAAGCTTGTGCGCCAGCTGTGCCCGTACCTTGGGAAGTCTGACTTAGCCACGGTAGTCCATGCTCTGGTTACATCTCGAATAGACTACTGTAACGCTCTCTGCATGGGGTTGCCTCTGAAGACTGCTCAGAAGTTGTAATTAGTCCAACGCTCGGCAGCCAGATTACTAACAGGAGCGGGGTACAGGGAGCATACAACTGCCTTGTTGCGCCAGCTCCACTGGCTGCCAATTAGCTTCTGAGCGCCATTCAAAGTGCTGGTTTTAACCTACAAAACCCTATACGGTTCCGGCCCTGTTTACCTGTCCGAACGGATTTTCCCCTATGAACCATCAAGGACATGAAGATCCTCCAGAGAGGCCCTGCTCTCGGTCCCACCTTCTTCGCAAGCGTGGCTGGTGGGGACGAGGGACAGGACCTTCTCTGTAGTGGCCCCTCGGCTGTGGAACTCTCTCCCAAGGGATGTTAGATCTGCCCCCTCCCTGCTGTCCTTCAGGAGGCAGGTGAAGGTTTGGATGTGGAACAAAGCTTTCCCAGATTAGGCTGTGATTGATTATAATATGCATTGAGTGACCACATTTTAGATTGAATTGAATTGTTTTAAATGGCAATTGTATTTGTATGTATGTAATTTGGTGTTTAAGTTTTTAATAATGTTGTTATAACAGGCTTTAATTTGTATAGCATTGAATTATTGCTGTAAGCTATTACAGTATATGGATGTTAGCTAAGTATTTGCTAGGATCATATTCTTTGTTGAATGTGTGTTGAGGAAGAACACCTGTGTAATGAAGCAATTATGCTTGAGCCACTCCCTGCATGGTGTATATCATGAGGAGTGTTTCTCCTTGATTTCTTGTGTGAAGAAGGAGATCATGAAGGCTATCATGGATCTACCACTGGACTTGTTATGAACATTTAACAAAGGACTTCTTGCACCATCCAAGATGCAGATAATGCATGCTGATAATGCATTGGACTTTGAGTAAGATATCTGCAATGGACTATGTTTATTTTGAATGCTGGTTTTGTTAAAGCTGCTTACTGAAGAGTAAAGTTTTGTTTTTCATTTACTCTGGCTCTGTGTGATTTAGCAGAGGTCTAAAACTGGAAAGACTACTGAGCTTCCGTACAGACTGACAAACAGCAACATAAGCTGGTCTGAGTCCCTCTATAGAGGGGAGAAGGTTGGAGTACAACAATTTTAAATAAATAAATAACTGCCAAGGTCTGTTCCCCCCAGACCCCTCCAGTATTCTCTGTTGCTCATGGGAGTTCTCTATGCCAAGTTTGGTTAAATTCCATTGCTGCTGGAGTTCAGAGTGCTCATTGATTGCAGATGAACTATAAATCCAAGCAGTTCCTAAATGCCAAGTTCTTTTCCCCCCAGACCTCTCCAGTATTCTCTGTTGCTCATGGGAGTTCTCTATGCCAAGTTTGGTTAAATTCCATTGCTGCTGGAGTTCAGAATGCTCATTGATTACAGATGAACTATAAATCCAAGCAGTTCCTAAATGCCAAGGTCTGTTCCCCCCAGACCCCTCCAGTATTCTCTGTTGCTCATGGGAGTTCTCTATGCCAAGTTTGATTAAATTCCATTGCTGCTGGAGTTCAGAATGCTCATTGATTGCAGATGAACTATAAATCCAAGCAGTTCCTAAATGCCAAGGTCTTTTCCCCCCAGACCTCTCCAGTATTCTCTGTTGCTCATGGGAGTTCTCTATGCCAAGTTTGGTTAAATTCCATTGCTGCTGGAGTTCAGAATGCTCATTGATTACAGATGAACTATAAATCCAAGCAGTTCCTAAATGCCAAGGTCTGTTTTCCCCAGACCTCTCCAGTATTCTCTGTTGCTCATGGGAGTTCTCTGTGCCAAAGTTTTGATTAAAGTCCACCGCCGCTGGAGTTCAGAGTGCTCATTGATTGCAGATGAACTATAAATCCAAGCAGTTCCTAAATGCCAAGGTCTGTTTTCCCCAGACCTCTCCAGTATTCTCTGTTGCTCATGGGAGTTCTCTATGCCAAGTTTGGTTAAATTCCATTGCTGCTGGAGTTCAGAGTGCTCATTGATTGCAGATGAACTATAAATCCAAGCAGTTCCTAAATGCCAAGGTCTGTTCCCCCCAGACCCCTCCAGTATTCTCTGTTGCTCATGGGAGTTCTCTATGCCAAGTTTGGTTAAATTCCATTGCTGCTGGAGTTCAGAATGCTCATTGATTGCAGATGAACTATAAATCCAAGCAGTTCCTAAATGCCAAGGTCTGTTTTCCCCAGACCTCTCCAGTATTCTCTGTTGCTCATGGGAGTTCTCTATGCCAAGTTTGGTTAAATTACATTGCTGCTGGAGTTCAGAGTGCTCATTGATTACAGATGAACTATAAATCCAAGCAGTTCCTAAATGCCAAGGTCTGTTTTCCCCAGACCTCTCCAGTATTCTCTGTTGCTCATGGGAGTTCTCTATGCCAAGTTTGGTTAAATTCCATTGCTGCTGGAGTTCAGAGTGCTCATTGATTGCAGATGAACTATAAATCCAAGCAGTTCCTAACTGCCACGTGCTTTTCCCCCAGACCCTCCAGTATTCTCTGTTGCTCATGGGAGTTCTCTATGCCAAGTTTGGTTAAATTCCATTGCTGCTGGAGTTCAGAGTGCTCATTGATTGCAGATGAACTATAAATCCAAGCAGTTCCTAAATGCCAAGGTCTGTTTTCCCCAGACCTCTCCAGTATTCTCTGTTGCTCATGGGAGTTCTCTATGCCAAGTTTGATTAAATTCCATTGCTGCTGGAGTTCAGAATGCTCATTGATTGCAGATGAACTATAAATCCAAGCAGTTCCTAAATGCCAAGTTCTTTCCCCCCCAGACCTCTCCAGTATTCTCTGTTGCTCATGGGAGTTCTCTATGCCAAGTTTGGTTAAATTCCATTGCTGCTGGAGTTCAGAATGCTCATTGATTGCAGATGAACTATAAATCCAAGCAGTTCCTAAATGCCAAGTTCTTTTCCCCCAGACCCTCCAGTATTCTCTGTTGCTCATGGGAGTTCTCTATGCCAAGTTTGGTTAAATTCCATTGCTGCTGGAGTTCAGAATGCTCATTGATTGCAGATGAACTATAAATCCAAGCAGTTCCTAAATGCCAAGTTCTTTTCCCCCCAGACCTCTCCAGTATTCTCTGTTGCTCATGGGAGTTCTCTATGCCAAGTTTGGTTAAATTCCATTGCTGCTGGAGTTCAGAATGCTCATTGATTGCAGATGAACTATAAATCCAAGCAGTTCCTAAATGCCAAGTTCTTTTCCCCCCAGACCTCTCCAGTATTCTTTGTTGCTCATGGGAGTTCTCTATGCCAAGTTTGGTTAAATTCCATTGCTGCTGGAGTTCAGAGTGCTCATTGATTGCAGATGAACTATAAATCCAAGCAGTTCCTAAATGCCAAGGTCTGTTTTCCCCAGACCCCTCCAGTATTCTCTGTTGCTCATGGGAGTTCTCTATGCCAAGTTTGGTTCAATGTTCACATTGAAATTGTTGTTTTGCAAATTAAGTTGTATTAACAGTTTTTTCCTGGTGTAAAACTGCTGATCACAACAAGTAATGCAATTCCTTAATTCGTTTTTAGCAACTGCTATGCCACTTATACATGCTATTTTAATTAAAGCAATCTTCAGCTTCAAGGTGATGAACTAAATTTAATAAAAACAAAATCTGTTATATCTGCATTTGTGACAAAACGTCTTCTGTACAAATGAAATCTTGGATGAGGGGAATCCAGCCAGTTCCCAAATTTATCAGGAGCAGGAAAAAAAGATGAAGACATACTTTGTTATTGTGAGCACTTGGATGCTCTCCATTCAGATTTTAATCAACAATTTGATGATATTTTGAAAATGAACATACCTGCTTGGATTTTGGATCCCTTTTCAAGTGCAAACACAGAAGAATCTCCAGAGTTACAAGAAGAACTGATGGAAGTAACTACAAATGGTGAATTGAAATTTAAATTCAAAAGCGGCTACCAACAATTCTGGCTGCAAAAAAAGATCCTGAAATATGGGCTGTAATTCAAAAGTTCTTAATTGCATTTCCTTCAACATATTTAGTGGAACGTGGATTCAGTGCAGCAACCAATTTATTAACAAAAAAAGAAACCGATTGCAAATAGTCAATCGCGGTGATTTGAGATGACTGCTGACAAAATAGAGCCAAGGATTACTAGGTTGATAGCAGCATGCCAGGTTCATCCTTCTCATTAAGATGATTTCGAATGTTGTAATTCTTTTGTATTACCTTTCTATTCTGAGTTCAATAGTTTCATAATTTCAAACTTCAAAGTTTCTAATTTTCACCTTTCTTTACTATATTTTACAAAAAAGGGTAGAAACATTAATACATATATTTTTCTGTTTAATTGCTATTAAAATATTTAAAATTAATTTCTAGGCGGGGTGCTGAGTAATTTTTTATTTCTGAAAAGGGGGGGTTTGCCAAATAAGTTTGGGAACCACTGATCTACAGCTTTATGGAGAATCAGAAACTGAAATCCAATCACTGACCAACACAGTCCGACTCTTCAGCACTGACATCAGTATGGAGTTCGGCCTTGACAAATGTGCCACAGTGGCATTAAAGAAAGGGGAAATTACTCACAGAGAGGGCATAGAGATGCCACATGGACAAACCATAAAATACAACCAGCCTGAAGCCTATAAATATTTGGGCATACTGCAGTTGGACAATATCAAGCATGGGCATGTGAAAAATGTGGTCAGCAAAGAATATGTCCAAAAGGTCAGAAAGGTTTCGAAGAGCAAATTAAATGGTGGAAATACAATTAAGGCTATCAACACCTAGGCCATTCCTGTCATCAGATACACCGCTGGAATTGTGAACTGGACACAAGCAGAGCTGGATGATCTGGACAGAAAAACAAGAACATTGATCACAATCTACTACTCGTTACACCCACATTACACCCACTTGCCCAGAAAATCAGGAGGCAGAGGGCATCTGCAAGGGAAACAATTGGTAGAAGAAGAGAAACATGCTCTGGCAGATTATGTAAAAGGCAGTCAAGAACCAACATTGAGGGAAGTCAATAGTAGTAAACTGCTTAAAGTCCCAAAGACAAAGAGGGAATACCGTAAAAATACAATGCAGAGCAGAAGAGAAAACTGGCGAAAGAAGGCCCTCCATTGATAGCTCCTGGGAAAAACTAAGAGCAAAATTGACAAAGAAAAAACATGGATGTGGTTCACAAATGGAACTTGGAAAAAGGAGACAGAGGGCCTGATTCTGGCAACCTATGTCAACAAAGCCAGAATTGAAAAGTTGATGACAGATCCCAAGGGTAGACTCTGCAAGGAAGCAGATGAAACAATAGATCACATCCTCACATCCTCAGCAAGAAGATCGCACAGACAGACGGAAGAGGCACAACACACTTGCTCAGATGATCCCTTGGAACTTGTGCCACAAATACCATCTGCCTGCGACAAAGAACTGGTGGGATCACAAGCTGGAAAAAGTTACAGATAATGAACACGACAAGCTGCTCTGGGACTTCCGGATTCAGACTGACAGAGTTTTGGAGCACAAGACTCCTGAGCTCACGTTCGTGTTAAAAGAACAAAATATGGATCATTGATGTTGCAATCCCAGGCAACAGCAGAATCGATGAGAAGCAACTGGAAAAGCTGACACGATACAAGTATTTTAAGATCGAACTGCAAAGACTCTGGCACAAGCCAGTCAAGGTGGTCTCAGTGGTGATCGGCACACTTGGCCTTAAACACAATGGGCACTGACAAAATTACCATCTGCCAGCTGCAAAAGGCCACCCTACTCAGATTTGTCTGGGTGCTGTGTTTGGTGGTCCCTATGTAAACTTGTCCACAGCTGCTGGGTATACGGTAGACTCCTGCATTAGGTAAGAGCATCCCTCTTACCCTTTGCTGAACGTAGCATTTGTTGAATTTTCTTAGTGGGTCTGTAAACTGTAGGTTGTGTTTCTTCATCAATTTCCCTATGTAGTCAGTGGTTCCCTTGGTGTATGGTAAGAACACTTTTCCTCTGGGTGGATCTTTGTCTTTATTCTCATGGCTTGTTCTCGGTCTTGCAGCTTTCCTGATATCTATGCTGGAGTATCCATTGGCCTGTAGAGCTCAGATTAGGTGGTTCAGTTCACCTTGGAGGAGGTGGGGTTCGCAGATTCTTTTTGCACGGACTGCTAGGGCTATAATTGTGCTTCTTTTTAATCTGGATGGTAGTTGGAGTTTTTATGTAGGGATCTGTCAGTGTGCGTAGGTTTTCTGTACACTGTCTGACAACCACCAGGTGGACCATGTTGAGAAGAGAGGATTTGGCTGAAGGGTTTGCCTTCTAGCCATGGACTTTATCATGGAAAATGATAAATAAAAAGGGGCACAGTGAATAACAATCCAACAAGTCTTAGTTTGTATAAGGGATCCTCAAACTCCATGTCCCCACCCTACACTTTAGACTTAGGGTCACCTTAAGTCTGAAGCAACATGAAAGGACACGACAATCCTAATTAACATGACTCACTTAGCACCCTCTGAATTCTGATTTGCATAAGTTGAAATTAAAATTCTTAATTCTTTATAATGTGTCCCTTTATTGTCTCAAATGAATGGTGCAGCTCTGAGGTACCAAGGACCCACCGTGCTTTAGACTGGCCCCAGATTGAGTAATTGGTGTAGGTGTGGCCCAAGTTGAGCTACGAATCACAGGATCCTAGAAAATTTGGAGGAGACCACATGGCATATCTTCTACCAAGCAGGAAAAGCACAATCAAAGTACCCACAACAGGCTGGAAATACATGCCTAAAAATAAATTCTGCATGGTGGAATCCCTGGTGGAGGAACACATAAGGATGGTGGAGAAGATCAGAATTCATTTCTTACCACTTGAATCAACTAAGGCTGGATTTCTTCCCATCATATAGTCTTTAACCATCTCCGTGGCTTGACGTAAGTTGGCCGTTCTGTGCCATTCTCTAAGGGCTAATGGAAAGGTAGAACTCTGTTACTGTCTGCTCTTTGTCTCTGCTTGCGAATTCCTATACATTGTACCCAAAGAATGTCTATCGGGACCTTTCACCAAACCTTGGATTAAAGAAAAACCCAAGATGTGCAGAAAAGGGAAAGCAGAGTACTCATAGTTGGTTACGAAAATAGATGAAGCAAATAAATGGGTTCTTAATGTTTGCTCTTCCGGGTGTTTTGGACTTGAGCTACTAGAATTCCTAACCATTGATGAAGCTGCAAAGATTTTGGGAACGGAAGTACCATTACTTCATATATGTTTAGACTTGGCTTCCAGCTTCAAGACATCGTTATCTGTGAATATATGCAAATACATAAATACCAAAATTCCAAGCAGTCCAAATTCCCAAACACTTCTGGTCCGCAGCATTTCCACTTAAAGATGCTCAATCTGTATATACTGTATATGGTATACTCTAGTACAAGCCAAGGCACTTAATTTTACTACAAAAACTGGGAAAACTTATGGACTCCAGTATAAACCGAGGGTGGGAAATGCAGCAGCTACTGATAATACAGTTCCTCATGTTGTGGTGACACCCAACTATAAAGTTATTTTAATTGCTAATTCATAACTGTATTTTTGCTACTGTTATGAATCATAATGTAAATATCTAATATGCAGCACGTATTTTCATTGTTACACATTGAACTTAATTAAAGTGATTAATCACAAAACCAACATGTACTGATAATAATGGGAGAGAAGCAGAGGGAGGAGAGAGTGAAGGAAGGAAGGAATTCAACAAGAAGGGAGAAGGAGCCACAGACAAAAGAGAGAAACTGTGAAGGGAGAAAAGAATGAAGGAAAGAGTTGAACAAGAAGGAGCCACAGAAGAAAAAAGCCAGAAGCCATGAATGGAAGGGAGGGAGGGAGGAAGGGAGGGAAGGGAGGAGGGAAGAGAGGGAAAGGAGAAGGAAGGAGAAGGAACTAAAGGGAAGAAGGAAAGAAAGAAAGGGAGGAAGGAAGGAGGGAAGGGAAGAAGGTAGTAAGAACAAGGAAGGGAAGGAAAAAAGGGAGGAAGGGAAGGAAGGAAGAGCGGAAAGGAAGGAGCTGAACAAGAAGGGAGAGGGAGCTACCGAAAAAAATAGAGAAGCTGTGAGGGGAGAAAACAAGGGAGAAAAGAAAGGAAGGAAGGAAGGAATTGAAGAAGAAGGAGCCACAGAAAAAAAGCCAGAAGTCATGAAGGGAGGGAGGGAGGGAGGGGAGGAAGGGAAGGAAAAGAGGGAAAGAAGAAAAAGTAAGGAGAGAAGGGAGGAGGGAAGAGAAGGAAGGAAAGGAAGGGGAAGGAACAAAAGGGAGGGAGGTATTAAAGGGGAAATTGATGCTTTAACAGAAGAAATGTCAGGGGAAAGGTGCTGCTTTAGAATAGAAACTGATTATCAGCGTAAAGAGATAGTTCGCCATGATCTGTGACGAAAATAATCCACTTTGATTGGTCCACACAAGCACAGGCTGTGATTAGCTCAGAGAACATCATGTGCCTCCAGAGAAGAAACAGTCTTGATTAGCCTAGCAGTCACCATGTGCGTTTGTTTACAAAGTTAGCAATTGGGTTAGGAGATGCACATGGCAAATGAGGTTTCCACTTGGCAGGCTTCCGGTGGAAACTCGGTAGCAAATGTATCGATTCAAGTACAGTCTGCACGTAGGGCAGATAACATAGAAGAAAGATGGAAATTTACACTGCGCAACGTTTGTCAGCAAATAGGATTGGGATTCCAAGAATGCTTTGTTTAATTGGGTAGAGTAATATGGGTTCATGAATGCTAACCAGTAACAATGCATGAAGAAGGGAGGGACTAAAATATTGTTGCCATTGTTTGTATAAAATCTGTTTACTGGGAAAGATCGGGGTTCTGTCTTCCAGCGGCATTGTTCCGCAAAGAGGGCAGGCCCATCAGCTGATGTCATGCAAATAAAGCTGGTTTCCTGAATCGCAGTAAAATTGTCGCGTCATCCGTCCTTGCGCTCGCTAGTAACGGCAGACTAGCACAAAAGGTATTTGCCTTCGGAGTTCTGGGGCTTCAGATACCGCTACATCTTGGTGACCCCGACGCGATGGATAGTGCAATCCAGACGAGTCTGTGACGCAGAGGGCGCGATCCTGTTGCCAGGACGGTGTCCGCTCGAAAACGGGAAGCTGAGGCGACTTGGGTGAGCTGAGAGGGGCCCCGAAAAACGACCGGCTGCCCGTCTCGCCCCAGAGAAACGCTTATCGACCCGAGGGACTGCAATTGCCAAATACTGCCAGTGAAACCAGAAGAAGAAAGAAAGTCCGGGGCGCAGGTCGTACCGCATCTAGTGAGCAATCCGGCACCAGAAGTGCGCAGAGAAAGTCCGGGGGCGCCGGGGTTCCGAGCGTCTAGTGAGAAATCCGGCACAGAAGTCCGAGGGCACGGGAGAATCCCGGGGTCTACAGGAATCGGCAAGTATAAGTGTTAAGTAAAAACACTTAGGGAACACACACGCCATTTGGGGGGAGCAAGCACTGAAGTGTCCCCAGCCATTAGAAATGGGTGAAGTGGGATCCAAGGAGCGAAGAGGGACGCCTCTGAGCTGTGTTCTAGACAACTGGGAAAGGTTTTGCCAGTTAGCAGTGGAGGGAAAACCGCAAGACTTGAAAGACTACAGGCTTAAGAATCTGTGCACAGAAGTATGGCCGGCTGTTGCAGAAATCAGCTGGCCAAAGACAGGAACATGGGATTTGAGAAAATGCAGGCAGTTAGAATCTTATTGTTACGAAGTACACCCAACTGATCAATGGGTCTACTCCGCGACATGGGAAAGAATGGTTTCAGAAGGAGTTTGGTGGGCTGGTCCAAAGCAGCCCCAGGACAGATGTTTTGTTAGCCGAAAGGCAGGGAGAAATGCTCCGGTTTTACAAGTAGAACCGGAAGAATTGCAACCCTTAAGGAGAAGACCAAGGCATAGACAAAATGCAGTCGCAGAAGCAGAGAGGCCCAACGCATCTCTGCCAGATGCATCCTTAAATGCCCCGAGCCAAGCCCCAACCGCGGTCCCCACTTCCGAAACAAGTTCAGCTGCAGAGATGGCATCCCCGGCTGTGATGCACACCCCAGCGGCAGACATTGTTCCAACCGCGTTCCCTGCAATGAATCCACCAGCAATGCCCCAGCCAGCACTAGCGACTCTGCCAGCCGCGGCTCCCCGCGTGATGTTTCCATCAATTATGGCAACCTCACAAGCCGCGACGGCACCCTTAATGCTGCCGCAAGCCACAACAGTTTACACCATGCCACATTCAGAACGCAACCCTTTCTACGAGAGTCCGCCAGTTTACCAAGTGCCCCAACCAGATCAGCTCCTATATCCGCTAGCAGAAGCAAGGGAGGTAGAGAGGAGAGCGAGAAGGCAGTCCCCAGATGTAGGGAGAACGACAGAGCGTTCCCCCGACGGAAGGTGCAAGAAAGAACACTCCACAGTCGCTAGGAGAGTGATAGAGCATTCCCCAATTGCGAGGAGAAGGGACCGCTCTCCGGATGCCGGGAGAATGATAGAGCATTCTCCGGACACAAATAGAAAAGATCCTCGGGAGCCATTAGATGTTTCACCTATGCAAACTAGAAGCAGATCCCGAGGGGCAGCGAGATCAAGCACAGAGACAAGGGGAGCATTAGAAATGCCAATTCGACAAGTACCGCTGTTGGATGACACCAACAGGGTGGTACAAGCCTTTCAAATTGTTCCCTTTAATTCTAGTGACATTTTTAACTGGCGGAATGCCATGCCACCTTATTCAGAACAACCAAAAGCAATGACAGATTTATTAGAGGGAATAATTGCCACACATGATCCTACATGGTGGGATTGCAAACAGCTTCTAAACGCACTGTTTACGGCCGCAGAGAGAAGGAACATCATCAATCAGGCCAGGTTATTGGCACAAGAAGGGCATGGAGAAGCAGACCCAGTCCTTTATGGGAATGTAAGATTTCCCCTAGAAACAGATCCTCAGTGGGACCCAAATGAGGAAGGCCATCGTGAACGCATTAGAGATTTCCAGCAAATACTTCTAAAAGCAATAAGAAAAGGGCCACCTAGACCTTCTAGTATACAAAAAATACAGGGAGTCCAGCAAGAGAAAACAGAAACACCAGCAGCATTTTTAGAAAGACTGGAAGAGGCCTACAGAAAATACAGCCCGTACAATTTGGAACAGAATGATGGAAGGATAGCCTTAACGCAATCCTTCATTTCCCAATCCTCAGGAGATATTAGAAAGAAGATCCAGAAACAGCCAGGATTTTTGGGAAAGACTCTTAATGAACTGTTAGCATTGGCTGATCAAGTTTTCATAGCAAGAGAGCAAGTAGAAGAGGAGAGAAAGGACAGGAAGAAGAAGGAAGGATATAAAGTGTTACTCAGCTTAATGGATGAGAGACAAACAAGAGGCAGAGGAAGTGGCTATAGCAGAGGTGCAGGACGAGGAAGAGGAAGAGGAAGTGCTAGTACATTGGGAAAGAATCAGTGTGCCAGATGCAGAAAAGAAGGTCATTGGGCCAGAGATTGTGTAGAGGAAGTGACAGAGGAGAAGGAAGCAAGTGCAAGAGGAAGAGGAAGACAGCAAAGAGGATCAGGAAGAGGAAGAGGCCAGGGGGCATACTGATCATATCAGGAGGAGGCAATTGTAGCGACAGCCATAGAGGAAGAAGAGGAAGAAGATGAGGATTGAAGAGCAGGCCAGGCTTTTCGCCTGCTGAACCCAGAAGAGCCCCTCGTTGCCGTAGAAATAGGGGATCAGCGAATAAAGTTTCTAGTAGATACAGGAGCGGACAAGTCCATAGTTAACAAGAAAATAGCACCCATTAGCAATGAACAAATCAAAGTAATTGGAGTGTCAGGCAAACCACAAAAATGCCCTTTATTAAAGGAAAGAAGATGCAACATGGCAGGAAGGGAAGTGATTCATCAGCTACTCTACATCCCAGAATGCCCAATTCCATTGTTAGGAAGAGACATGTTAGCAAAGATTAGAGCCAGATTGGAATTCTTGGAGACAGGCCAGCTAGAGCTCACTGTGCCAGTTCAAGAAGAATACCGATTGTTCAAATTGAGGGAGGTGAGGAAGAAAAAGTTACAATGGTCATGGGAAAGTACACCAGGAGTCTGGGCGGAAGATAACCCCCCGGGAATGGCGAAATATGTAACACCAGTAGTAATACAGATAAAGCCAGGATGCCTTCCCATGAGAAAAGCGCAATATGCTATCAGCAGAGAGGCCGTGGAAGGGATCCAAGAGCAGTTACACAAATTGTTGCAGAATGGGATTATCACACCCTGCAACTCACCATGGAATTCGCCCCTCCTCCCTGTCCGCAAGCCAGGAGGCGGGTACAGGATTGTTCAAGATTTGCGGGCTGTCAATCAGGCCACAGTCTCATTGACGCCCGTGGTCCCAAATCCTTATATTATGATGAGTTTAATCCCAGCCACAGCAGTTTGGTTCTCAGTTCTGGACCTTCGTGATGCATTCTTCTGCATTAGATTGGCCCCAGTGTCACAGCCCATCTTTGCATTTCAGTGGGAGACCCCAAAGGGAGGACAACGTTCACAGGTCACGTGGGCTCGTCTTCCGCAAGGTTTCCATTCATCACCGACGATTTTTGGACAAGCCTTAGCCAAAGATCTGTCAGAATTTGAGATCCCAGAGTCAGAAGGAGTATGGCTTCAATATGTAGATGATCTACTCTTAGCTTGTAGAACGGAGCAAGGATGCAAACGCTACACACTAGAGATGTTAAAAATATCACAAGAGAAGGGATACAAAGTGTCAAAGAAGAAAGCACAGTTGTGTCAAAAGAAAGTCAAATACTTGGGTTTTGGATTATCCCAAGGAAACAAGGTTTTGGAAGTAGAAAGAAAAGAAGTCATCTGTGCAATTCCAACACCTACAGACAGGAGGCGGACAAGAGAGTTCCTCGGAACTACCTCGTACGTGAGACACTGGATTCCAAGTTACACCGCAATAGCGAAGCCCCTTTACCAAGCCACGAGAGGAAGCAATAAAGACCCATTCGTGTGGACGGAGGAGTGCGACGAAGCCTTCAGAACTCTGAAGCAAGCCGTAATTTCCCCTCCCGCATTAGGCCTGCCAAATTTAGAGAAACAGTTCTACCTTTTTGCTGCTGAGCGAGAAGGTACCTCTGTGGGTGATTTGACACAACAGGTAGGCACATGGCAACGGCCGGTAGCATATTTGTCCAAACAGTTAGACACAGTAGCGCAAGGCTTGCCTCCTTGTCTCAAGGCCGTTGCGGCTTCGGTGGATTTAATTCGAGAGGCCATCAAGCTCACGTTAGGTAGACCACTCATTGTTCGAGTCCCACATCATGTCAAAGCATTGCTAGATACAAAGGGATCACGCTGGCTCACGAATGAGAGACTGACTAAATATGAAGGAGTGTTGTGTGACAATCCACACGTTTCCCTTGAAATGTGTCCCATGTTGAACCCGGCAACTTTGCTGCCAAGTTATTCAGAGCCCTTAGAACACCAATGCATGCAAGTGATGGACCAGGTTTACTCCAGCAGGCCAGATTTGAAAGATATCCCATTGGAGAAGGTAGATTTAACCCTTTTCACAGATGGTAGCAGCTTTGTGCGAGGAGTGAGACACGCCGGCTATGCAGTTGTGACGTGGGAGGGGGAGATACTGGAAGCAGAGTCCCTCCCTCCAGGATCTTCTGCCCAATTAGCCGAGCTTTTGGCTCTCACCCAAGCTTTGAATCTGTCTGAGGGACAAAGGGTTAATATCTATACGGATTCTCGTTATGCGTTCATAACGTTACATGCCCATGGGGCATTGTACAGGGAAAGAGGTTTCCTGACTTCAGCTGGAAAGGTCATCAAGCATGCAGATGAAATAATGGCTCTCTTAGGTGCGGTTTGGAAGCCAAAGAAAGTGGCTGTAATGCATTGCAAGGGACACCAGAGGGGAAGTGATCCGGTGGTTCAGGGAAACAGGCAGGCTGATCTGGCAGCGCGTGAAGCAGCACTCCAAAAACCATCATCCGTAATGTTAGAAGCCACAAGCTCAGGCCCACAGGTAGAAAAATGCAATTACACCAAAAATGAGGAAGATTTGGCCCTGAGTGAGAAAGGGGAGTGGCAAGGGAACATTCTCGTGATGCCAGACAACCGTGTCTTCATCCCGAAGGATAAGGCATGGCACATAGTCCAACATTTTCATGAAAGCACCCATTTAGGGAAATCTGCATTAGCAGCCTTGCTGGGAAGGCTTTTATAGCTACTTCATTATTTGCGGGGGTGTTCTCGCTGGGACTCTCTACTTAGAGATTGAATTATCCGGAATAGTCCATTGATGTTTAGGCATATTTTCAATTCATATGTGGTACTTACCTGGATATTTGTGCATAATTACTGCTTTACTGTGTAGCACCACAATTTGTGTATATTGTTTAATGTGAAGTATAGAAATCAGAAGATAAAATTATATCTGTTACTATTTCGTTACTCTCCTCGTTGCTTTGACGCAGTCTCCCGTCTTCCTTCCCTCTCACCTGCTGCTTCCTCTGGGGCATCTTGCCCGAAGAAGAGGAGGAGAGGAAAGCCAGGGGCAGCTGAGAGGAAGAAGGCTGCCGCTGCTTCTTCCCCAGTGCTGCTCGTGCCAGCTGCTGGTGGCAGGTGGGCAGGGGAGAGACTTTAGGAGCCCACCCACCATCTTCCTCCTCTTTCTCTCCTTCCTCCTCTTCCTCACGGCTGCAAGTTGAGTGTTGTGTTGTTGTCACCGCTGCCGCTGCTTCTGAATAGGAGGAAGAGGAGAAAGATGGTGGGTGGGGCCAAAAGTCCCTCCTTTCCTCGCCCACTCGCTCCCAGCAGCCAGCAGCAGCAGCCTTATATTGTAATTCTTTTAAAGTGTTTTATTGGTTTTATGTTGTAAGTCACCCAGAGCACCACTGGTGGTGGCCGACTAAGCAAGTAATAAACATTGATTGATTGATATTGTTGAAGGCTTTCGTGGCTGGAATTACTGGGTTGTTGTAGGTTTTTCAGGCTGTCTGGCCATGTTCTAGAAGCATTCTCTCCTGACGTTTCACCTGCATCTGTGGCAGGCATTCTCAGAGTTTGTGAGGTTTGTTGGAAACTAGGAAAATTGGGTTTATATATCTGTGGAAGGTCCAGGGTGGGAGAAAGAACTCTTGTCTGTTGGAGCTAGGTGGGAATGTTTCAATTAGCCACCTTGATTAGCATTTGATGGCCTGACAGCTTTTAGCTGTGGCTTGTTACTGCCTGGGAAATTCCTTTGTTGAGAGAAATCAGGCTTTCCTCATTGTTTCTTGTCTGGAATTCCCCTGTGTTTGAGTTTTGTTTTTTATTTACGGCAGCAGCCTTCTTCCTCTCGGCTTCCCCACGCTTGCCTTCCTCGCCTCCTCCTCCTCCTCTTCTTCTTCCTTGCCTGGGGGCTCTGCTGCCACTGCTGCTCACCCTCCCCTTGCTCTTCCTCCATGGCCAGCCAGCCTGGGAAGAGGAGAAGGAGGAGCAGCAGTAACAGCACCGGTGGCATTGGAGCCTCTCCTGGGGCTCTGCTGCTGCCGTGACCGCTACTCCTCCTCCTCCTCCTCTGGACCGCTCCTTGAAGGCGAAATTTGGAGCCTCGCCTCCAGGCTCTATTGCCCCTTGACTCAAATATAAGATGAGGGAGATTTTTTTTCAGACCAAAAACACAGCTTAAAAACTCGGCTTATATTATATTCAAATATATTCAAGAAACCATCACTGGACGCCACTCAATTCCACAACTTTTGGCCTGTTTCTAATCTTCCCCTTTTGGGCAAAGTCCTGGAATGTGTGGTGGCTTCTCAACTCCAGGTATTCTTGGAAAACACAGATTATCTGGATCTTGCTTAGTCTGGCTTTAGGCTGGGACATGGTACCGAGACAGCCTTGGTCGCCTTAGTGGATGATCTGTGCTGGAAGACAGGGGGAGTGGGTCCCTGATGGCTCTGCTGGACCTCTCAGTGGCCTTCGATACCATCAACTATGGTATCCTTCTGGGACGCCCTGCAGAAATGGGCCTTGGAGATACTGTTCCACAGTGGCTCCGATCCTTCCTGGACGGTCGTCGGGAGACTCCTGCTCAACCCCACAAGCATTGTCTTGAGGAGTCCCGCAGGGTTCAATACTGTCTCCCATGTTGTTTAACATCTACATGAAGCTGATGGGGGAGATCATCCAGAGTTTCTGGGTACAGTGTCACCTGTACGCAGATGACATCCAATTCTGTCACTCCTTCCCACCTTTTACTAAGGAGGCTGTCCAGTTCCTGAACCGGTGCTTGGCCACTGTGACGGTCTGGATGAGGATGAACAAATTGAAATTGTATCCAGACAAGACAGAGGTCCTCCTGGTCAGTCACAAGGCTGAACAGGGCATAGGGTTACAGCCTGTGCTGAATGAGGTTACACTTCCTCTAAGGCGCAGGTTCGCAGCCTGGGTGTGATCCTGGTTTCATAGCTGTGACCAGGAGAGCATTCACACAATTAAAACTTGTGTGTCAGCTGTGTCTGTACCTTGGGAAGTCTGACATGGCCACGGTAGTCCACACTGTGGTTACATCCCATATAGACTACTGCAACACTATATGGGGTTGTCTTTGAAGACTGTTCGGAAGCTTCAAATGGTCCAACGGGAGGCAGCCAGGTTGTTAACAGGAGCGACACTCAGGGAGCACACAACTCCTCTGTTGCGCCAGCTCCAATGGCTACCAGTTTGCTACCGGGCACAATTCAAAGTGCTAGCTTTAGCCTTAAAGCCCTAAATGGTTCTGGCCCTGCTTATCTGTCCAAACATATCTCTCTCCTTATGAACCATCCAGGAATTTAAGATTTTCTGGGGAGGCCCTGCTCTCAGTCCTGCCTTCTTCAGAGGTTCAGTTGGCAGAGATGAGAGACAGGTCCTTCTCAGTGGTGGCCCCGTGGCTATGAAATGCCCTCCCTAGGGACATCAGATTGGTCCCCTACCCTCTTAACATTTGGTATAAAAATCAAAACCTGGCTCTTTGAGCAGGCTTTCTCAAATGCAGTATAGCAATAAACACTGATCTTGGAACAACTAGACAATTGTGATTGGATAATGATTTTGGTAATGAGATGCGGAGGATCTATGTTTTTATTGGTTTTATTACTTGTTGAATTTTATTTATGTTGAATGTTTTAGCTGTTTTTATATTATTGTGACATCGAATTGTCCCGTTTTGTAAACCACCCTGAGTCGCCCTCGGGCTGAGAATGGCAGTATAGAAATAAAGTAAATAAATAAATAAATAAAATAAGTACACACGGTAAATGTAAAAATCAATAAAACAATAAACATACCCAGAGGAAGAAATATACATGCCAGGACATAGATGAGAAGGACCACTATGCAAGCGATCAAGAATGCCACAGGTCTGTGAAGGAATTCTTTGATTTGTCGCTTTTTCTTTTGAACTTCAGGGCAAGAAAAAAAGAAACCAGCAAGAACAATCAAGAGCAGAAATCTCATGAATCTCACACTGAATAATGTGTCCGTACAGGACTGAAGAGGCAGAGGTTGGAATAATTAAATTATGTGATATTTGCTAATGAAAACTGCTTAACAAGTGTACTTTACAACAATTACATAAATCACTGTGTTGTTTTACAAAAACACAGTGTATTTGATAATGGTGTACTAATAGTTAACAATCATGCAGATTGACCTTGATCACTGCTTTGCGTACAACCTGGCAGTTAGTTTTAGTGAGTCTGACATCCTCTGAGAAAGGACAGCTTGATCCTCCAAGGAGCTTCAAAAGAACGATGTTGAGAATGTGGGATATTATTTAGCTGTGTGGAAAAGGCCTAAGACTCCAAAGTTTAAGCACAGGGTGACGTAGTAGGGAGGGAAAACCGGTTGACTCAGCAAGGCCATACATCTTCTCATAGACAATGGGAATAAACGAGGAGGCTAATGAGGTAGCACTGATCTCATGGCTTTATGGCACATGCTCACAGCAAGAAAAGATGACATTATGGCTTTATGGCACATGCACAAAGAAAGGGAAAGTTTTTTGGGAACAAAAGTTCAACTGTCTATAAAATCAGGGACATTTGTAAAGCTTACTGTGCCTTTATCTGATCCATAAACTCACTATAATGGAGATCTGTCTCTAGTGACTATTATGGGATTTGGATACTAGAGATTATTATCAGCTGGCTTTCCAGCAGATGGGAAACAGACTTGGGTAATTTCAGTACAGCAAAAGAGGAATACGCAACGCCTGAGCTGCAACCCTTCACCTGTTCTTGTGGATGATGGGAATGTCTTCTCCTCCAAGAATGGCTACAGCTATACGTTTGCCATTTGCACAGGATGTGAATCAAGACCTAAGCCTGGTCCAGCATCCAGATTGTTCTAATATCTTAGAACAGTGGTTCTCAACCTGTGGGTCCCCAGATGTTGTGGCCTTCAACTCCCAGAAATCCTAACAGCTGGTAAACTGGCTGGGATTTCTGGGAGTTGTAGGCCAAAACACCTGGGGACCCATAGGTTGAGAACCACTGCCTTAGAAGGAGCGTTTCTCCTTCACTCCTGTCTTCCCTACCAACCATGTCTGTTTTCAACCCTTTTGCCAATTTCCCTTTCCAGTACATTCCAAGAAGTTCAGTGGGCCAGTTGAATATCTATAACACCTCCATACATGCTGATTCTTTCTTATCTTTTGCTTTGTCGTCTTGCTTATCTTTTTCATCTTTTGCTTTGTCGTCTTTCTTATCTTTTTCATCTTTTGCTTTGTCGTCTTTCTTATCAGGCTTTGCCGCCTCTAGTAAAAAAGCAGAATATGTATCCCATCAGTACTACAAGTGGTGTAAGACAGCAAAGATAAACAAATGAAATGCCTTTATATACAAAACATGTGTCTAGTTAAATCTTTACTACTTTACTACTCGTAAAAGAGGCATCTATTTCAGCTATTCTGGAGTGGAAAGGGATATACGGTAGACTCTCCATTACCAGAAATTAAGCAGCCAGCTGATTATCCACTTAAGAATAGCATAGCCTGCTATTGCCTACAATGTTGTAGCTTCTTTGGAAACCTTGCTCAAGGCCTTCCTGAAATCCAGATCTGCTACATCGCCATCCTTCTTCGTCTTGATTTGAGACTCTATTCCCTTATTGTAGATCCCGTCCTAACTCTCAGGGCTAATCCTATCCCTTTCCCTCCTAATTTCAGGTTAACATTCCCATATGTCATTACTAGGGATATAACTATAGTGGGATCGACAAAATTAGGGCATTAAAACAAATAAGATCTTTGACCTTTCCTTCAAGGAAATGGTTCTTCCATCCCCACATTTCTGATATTGCAAATAATTAAAACCTCACTTGAATATCCAAAAATACTGTTTTGGACTCCAAAGAGCAAGCAGAGGGACACTATATGCCTGTATTCCTGCAAAGAGAACATGTAGGTAGAAGGAACAAACCAAGAAAAAAGCTTAGTAGAAGTAACTTACTTCCTTTTGCAGCTGGAGCTTTTTTGGGTGCCATTTTTGTCTCTTTGCTGTTAGTAATGTTTCATGGTATGATCTGTTTGCAAAATGAAGATGAGATAATATTGTCAAATAGCTACCTCCAGATTGAGGCTAAGATGGAACTAAAGCATGTTCTGTGCCGAACGTTTGACCCAAAAGTAAGAGCAGTGGTGGTGTTACATGGAGGGTGCTGTTTTCCATGGAAACTCTCTAAATTGCCAGGCATGAAATATGGGATTAGTAGCAAATAAGGAGATGTACATCGGTAAAGAAATAATCATATAGATTTGAAGGCTTCATAAAACACTATACTTCTGGAAGCTTCTGGAAGTTGAAGTCCAAAATACCTGGAGGACAAGAACTCCATACCACCATTTCTGTCCTACAGGCGAAAAGGACAGTTTATTTATTTTTATTTATTTTTATTTATTCTTTGACCATTGACCAGGAAATAAAAATACAATGCACATTAAAATATGCATAAAATGTTAAATGTTATTCTTGACCATTGCCTTTGCCCAGGAGTTCCCAATATTTGGTCCTCCATGTGTCTTGGACTTCAGCTCCCAGAATTCCTGACTCTTGGCCCAGTTGGTCTGGAGTTCTGGGAGTTGATATCTCAAACAGCTGGAGGACCAGAAATAGGACCTCACTGCTTTGGATGCAGAAGGCTAACTGAGAAGGTGCGGAAGAAGAGCCATTTCCCCAATCAGCATTGCATTTCATTAAGAAACCACAGTAACCTTACCTTCTCCTCAGTCGTGTTTCTTCTTCCTGGTGTTTCCTCCTTTAGGAGTTTCAACCCTCTTTCTTTGTGAGGTTGAGTATTCCAGAACCCTTCCTATTCACCTTATGCTTCTCTGTGATTAGCTGTGGTGGACAGCCAATCAGGATGCATCTCTAGCAGCCAGGTATAAATAAAGGAGAGTTATGTGCAATTCCAAAGTTTGCATCTTGAACCATGAACTTCATCAGATGGTCAGACAGATAGTCTGCTCTTTAAAATATCTCTTCTACAGAATCGGGATATCTGTTGCATCCCAGAGCAGGGACACCTCTGTGCTTAAACACCACACCAGTATAGTAAAATAGCAAACAGTTTATTGAAGGATATATGTAAGCAAAGCAATAAAAATGATAGAAACAGTATAGTACAAAACCAGTATTTTCCAAAGATTACAGATAGTCCATGAACTTCAGGGTACAAACGTAAAGACACAAGATCCAAAGATGCAAAACTCAAAGGAACAAGGCAAGCATGGAGATCTGATGCCCAAAACAGGAACCTGGCAAAACTTGAAATATTAAACCTGAAATCCACTTTGAAACAAGACCGTCGTGAAACTTCAATGTTGAGGAGACTGAGCTAGAATCCTTTCTAGGTATCATAGAAAGTGTTTCCTGTCCTATGAACCAAAAGGAAATCATTTAGTTTTCCCTTCCAACCAGGTAAGGATTTATTATCTCTTTTCTAGCAGACGGACTGACCTCTGCCAATCTTGAGAACTTTGCCTTAGTTTACAAAGCCTTCTTTTCTATCTTCAAACTCTTTGAATTGTTCACCTGACAAATCATCCTCAGAAGACAGTTTCTCAAAGAAAGACTGCTGTGGGCCTCTTCCAGGAATTAGACCGTGGGAATCTACAGGAGAAACACTCCATTCACGAGAAACCTCAGGCCTCTCAGCAAGGCCTGGACTTGACTCGGGCACAGAGAAACCCTCATCCCCATTGACGTCAGACACAATCACAGGCCGAAATACACCAATCTTCTATACACACTGCTAAACCACAATGTTTAAAGGGGCAGTGTCAAAGGAATACCAAGACATAGCATATATAGGTAAAAACCACTATATTGTATGGCAGTATATGCTCAATAGCAGAACAATATTACAAACAGTACAATGTAATGCAAATAATCGTGATTAATACACAGTATGAGCATGAATCACAAGCCCATGTACATAGTTGGGCGAAGGAGTATTCCACTTGGCACTGAGTAACCCTTAGTGAAGTCCTGGGTGTAGTGACCCATGGACCTGCGACTGAGACAATAGGGAACCTTGGTAGGTGGCAGAGCTGGTGGCTGCTATGGTGGGCAGGCGCCAACGGCTGGAGGTAAGCTGACGACGCCAAGATGGACGTTTCGCGTAACAGCTACCTCAGGGCGCTGATCACTTCTAACCGCTCCTCAGTATTGTAGTAGACCAATTTAGACTCAAAGTTGAAACGAGAGATTTCTAGGCATGGAATAGCATACAGTGAATACATGACATAGGTGGCAACGCATATAATACAATATACAGGTACATAATAACAGTAAAACATAATAGCATGCAGAGAGTACATACATACCGCGTTTCAATACAGATCGCTCTTGTGAGTTATCTCCCGGGCTGCAATCAGCACTGGGTTACAGGAGTAGCTAGCTTATATAGCCAAATTCAACACAGGTGAATTCACAATAACAGGGTTTGCACTGAGAGGGTCTCATTGAGCCCAAAGGGGGGCTCGCTAGATACCAATAAAATCCATTTTCTTTCAGCTTTTAGCAAGATGTTCTATTTGTCATAATTAGGGGGGGGGGACGCACCTTTTCTAAACCTGTCACCTTTAGCATGTTTGGATCAATTTTCTTTTCTGCACAATGCTGGTAAAACCCAGAGTCAAGGGACCCACATCTAATTCTAGAAAGGTGTTCCATAATCCTTGTTCTAAGACACCTGGAGGTCATCCCAGTATAATGGCGATTGCAGCCACAGCAGCATTGGATAGCGTAAATGACTCCCGAGGAAGCGCAGGTAATTTCATCCCTAAGGTATAGTATTCTACCTGTTTGGTTGTTTCGAATGCTAGTGTTGGGCGAGATGAGAGGGCATACCGAACAAGAACCACACTTTTTGGTGCCCGGGCGCGGGGAGGTGGTTTTAGGGTAGATGACATGGTTATTATGGACAAGATACTCTCTCTGATTCTTAGGCGTTTATAGGCAATCGGGGCTCAGGCCCGTGATAGTTGATCCCAGGGGCCAACACTTGTTGACAATGCTTTGTATTTGGCGCGAATGCGGGGTAAGGGTAAGCGGCTATACAATTCTAGAGGAGGGGTTCTTGGTGCCTTTCTGAAGTAGTTGAGCCCTAGGTATGGAATCTGCTCTGCTCTTAGCGGTTTTGACAATGGAGTTGGGGTACCCTCTGTGGGCGAGAACTCAGTGCCAAGTGGAATACTCCTTCGCCCAACTATGTACATGGGCTTGTGATTCATGCTCATACTGTGTATTAATCACATGATTGATTATTTGCATTACATTGTACTGTTTGTAATATTGTTCTGCTATTGAGCATATACTGCCATACAATATATTGGTTTTTACCTATATATGCTATGTCTTGGTATTCCTTTGACACTGCCCCTTTAAACATTGTGGTTTAGCAGTGTGTATAGAAGTTGCAATAGTGATTACTTTGTCGTGTATTGAAGTGAAATACACCAATGTCATTACAAGTTTTCTTATGTAAATCGAAAATTTACTGTATGTATTTAAATTAAACACATTTTGTGTATAATTTATTTATTTATTTATTTGTCACATTTCTATTCCGCCCCTCTCAGCCTCAAGGCGACTCAGGACGGTTTACACAAGGCAGTCTCTGCCCTCCAATACAACACAAGCAAACAACCCAAAAAAATAACCATATAACAACAAATTAACAATTAAAAACATACAATTGCAGTATCAGCGTAATGTTGAAATCACCTTCCGTCACATCGCCGTCATTCCATATATCTAATTAAATCATTACATTTCATCAGCAAATGCCTGCTCAAACAGCCAGGTCTTGACTTTCTTGTGAAATGTCAGGAGGGAGGGGGCCGATGTGCTGTCTCTAGGGAGGGCGTTCCAAAGCCGAGGAGCCACCACTGGAAAGGCCCTATCTCTCGTCCCCATCAGTTGCGCCTGCGAAGAAGGCAGGACCGAGAGCTGGGCCTCTCCAGATGATCTTAAACATCTCGATGGTTCATAGGGAGAGATGTGTTCAGACAGGTACGTTGGACCCGAACCGTTTAGGGCTTTAAAGGCTAAAGCCAGCACTTTGAAATGTGCCCGGTAGCAAACTGGCAGCCAGTGGAGCTGGCACAAGAGGAGAGTTGTACGCTCTCTGAATGCCGCTCCTGTTATCAACCTGGCTGCTGTCCGTTGGACTAGTTGCAGCTTCCAAACAGTCTTCAAAGGCAACCCCATGTAAAGAGCGTTGCAGTAATCTATATGGGATGTAACCAGAGCATGGACCACCGTGGCCAAGTCAGACTTCCCAAGGTACGGGCGCAGTTGGCGCACAAGTCTTAACTGTGCAAATGCTCCCCTGGTCACTGCCAAAACCTGTGTCCAGGATCACACCCAAACTGCAAACCTGCATCTTCACGGGGAGTGTAACCTCGTCTAACACAGGCTGTAACCCTATGCCCTGTTCGGCCTTTTGACTGACCAGGAGTGCCTCTGTCTAGTCTGGATTCAATTTCAATTTGTTCACCCTCATCCAGTCCGACACAGCGGCCAAGCACCGGTTCAGGACCTGAACAGCCTCCTTAGTAGCAGGTGGGAAGGAGTGACAGAGTTTGACATCATCTGCGTACAGATGACATCGCATTCAGAAACTCCGGATGACCTCCCCCAGCGGCTTCATGTAGATGTTAAACAACATGGGAGATAGTATTGAACCCTGAGGAACCCCACAATACAATAGTTGTGAGGTTGAACAGGTGTCTCCCAATAACACCTTTTGAGATTGGCCCTCCAGAAACGACTGGAGCCACTGCAAGACAGTACCTCCAAGCCCCATCTCTGCAAGGCGTCCCAGAAGGATACCATGGTCAACAGTATCGAAGGCCGCTGAGAGGTCCAGCAGAACCAACAGGGATACACTCCCCCTGTCGAGCTCCCGGCGTAGATCATCCACTAAGGCTAGGATTTCTGGGAGTTGAAGTCCAAAACCCCTGGAGGGCCGGCAGTTGGACAGCCCTGCACTAAGGCGACCAAGGCTGTCTTGGTACCATGCCCCGGCCTAAAACCAGACTGTGCTGGATCCAGATATTCTGTGTCTTCCAAGAATACCTGGAGTTGTGAGGCCACCACACGTTCCAGGACTTTGCCCAAGAAGGGAAGATTGGAAACAGGCCGATAGTTGACAAATTGAGTGGGGTCCAGTGATGGTTTCTTCAACAGCGGTTTTATAACAGCTTGTTTTAAGCTGGCTAGAATGCTGCCTTCCCGGAGGGAGGCATTAACCACCACCTTTACCCTCTCGGCCAATCCCCCTCTGGCCTCCTTTAGAAGCCAGGATGGGCAGGGGTCTAGGATGCATGTGGTCGCTCTCATACCTCCAAGTATCTTGTCCACATCCTCGGGTTTCACCAATTGAAACTAAGCCATCAAAATTGGACAAGCAGGTGCTCCAGCTACATCCTCAGAGACTGCCGTTAACATGGTGTCCAGGCCAGAACGGATCAAAGCGACTTTGTCCACGAATAACTGAGCAAATGCTTCACAGCGGGCTGCCGAGTTGTCAGGGCTCCCATCCTGGACGGTGGGATGCAATAGGCCTCTGACAACTCGAAACAGCTCCGCTGGACGGTTCTTTGCAGACGCAATATTGGCTGCCAGAAAGGATTTCTTTGCAGCCTTTTTTGCCGCGCCATATGCCCTTAAAAAGGCAACAAGGTGTGTTCCTTGTTCGATTGGCTCGATCAGATCCGAATGCCACACGCTCTCTAGGACCCTCTTCCTTCGCTTCATTGCTGCCAACTCCTCGTTAAACCAAGGAGATGGTTTAGCTCGGCTACTTGAGAGGGGCCATTCCGGAGCAATCATGTCTATTGCCCTAGTCATCTCCCCATTCCAGAGAGTGACCAGAGCATCAACAGGATCACCTACTGAGGTGGCGGGAAATTCCCCAAAAGCCGTCAGGAATCCATCAGGATCCATAAGCCTCCTAGGGCGGACCATCTTAATGGGTCCTCTACCCCTGCAGAGGTTGGACGGTGCGGGAAGTCTAAACCTGATCAGATGATGGTCGGTCCATGGCAACGGAGCGATGGTCAGCTCCTCCACGCCGCCATCGTTCTCCCATCCCTGACAGAAAACCAAGTCTAAGGTGTGGCCAGCACAGTCTGTAGGGCCAGATACCTGTTGGGACAGCCCCATGGTCGCCATGGTAGACATGAAGTCCTGAGCCGCTTCTGAAAGGGTGGACTCCGCATGTATGTTGAAGTTCCCCAGCACTAAGAGCCGTTGGGACTCCAACACCAGGCTTGAGACCACCCCAGCTAACTCAGGTAGGGAGACTGTAGTGCAGTGGGGTGGACGGTACACTAACAGAATCCCTATTCTGTCCCGGTCACCTACCCTCAGGTGGACACATTCGAAATTGGTTGACTGAGGAATGGGGCATCTGGTCAGGGAGATGGAATCCTTATAGACCACCGCAACCCCGCCCTCCAGATCTCAGCTGGTGTTGCACGGAGAAGCCTGGTGAACAAAGCTTGGTCAGATTTACACCTCCAGCCTCATCCAGCCAGGTCTCCATTATGCACGCCAGATCTGCCCGTTCATCCAGAATTAAGGCCTGGATGATAGCTGTTTTACCATTGACAGATCTGGCGTTCAACAGCACCATCCTTAATCCAAGGGACTGCCATCCTGGGTAAC
>JARBWK010000012.1:112655906-112687600 GCA_030556195.1 Anolis apletophallus | reverse complement strand
GTAACGAGTAGTAGATTGTGATCAATGTTCTTGTTTTCTGTCCAGATCATCCAGCTCTGCTTGTGTCAGTTCACAATTCCAGCGGTGTATCTGATGACAGGAATGGCCTAGGTGTTGATAGCCTTAATTGTATTTCCACCATTTAATTTGCTCTTCGAAACCTTTCTGACCTTTTGGACATATTCTTTGCTGACCACATTTTTCACATGCCCATGCTTGATATTGTCCAACTGCAGTATGCCCAAATATTTATAGGCTTCAAGCTGGTTGTATTTTATGGTTTGTCCATGTGGCATCTCTATGCCCTCTCTGTGAGTAATTTCCCCTTTCTTTAATGCCACTGTGGCACATTTGTCAAGGCCGAACTCCATACTGATGTCAGTGCTGAAGAGTCGGACTGTGTTGGTCAGTGATTGGATTTCAGTTTCTGATTCTCCATAAAGCTTTAGATCAGTGGTTCCCAAACTTATTTGGCCTACCGCCCCCTTTTCAGAAAAAAAATTTACTCAGCACCCCGCCTAGAAATTAATTTTAAATATTTTAATAGCAATTAAACAGAAAAATATATGTATTAATGTTTCTACCCTTTTTTGTAAAATATAATAAAGAAAGGTGTAAATTAGAAACTTTGAAGTTTGAAATTATGAAACTATTGAACTCAGAATAGAAAGGTAATACAAAAGAATTACAACATTCGAAATCATCTTAATGAGAAGGATGAACCTGGCATGCTGCTATCAATCTAGTAATCCTTGGCTCTATGTTGTCAGCAGTCATCTCAAATCACCGCGATTGACTATTTGCAATCGGTTTCTTTTTTTGTTAATAAATTGGTTGCTGCACTGAATCCACGTTCCACTAAATATGTTGAAGGAAATGCAATTAAGAACTTTTGAATTACAGCCCATATTTCAGGATCTTTTTTTGCAGCCAGAATTCTTGGTAGCCGCTTTTGAATTTAAATTTCAATTCACCATTTGTAGTTACTTCCATCCGTTCTTCTTGTAACTCTGGAGATTCTTCTGTGTTTGCACTTGAAAAGGGATCCAAAATCCAAGCAGGTATGTTCATTTTCAAAATATCATCAAATTGTTGATTAAAATCTGAATGGAGAGCATCCAAGTGCTCACAATAACAAAGTATGTCTTCATCTTTTTTTTTCTGCTCCTGATAAATTTGGGAACTGGCTGGATTCCCCTCATCCAAGATTTCATTTGTACAGAAGAAGTTTTGTCACAAATGCAGAAATAACAGATTTTGTTTTTATTAAATTAAATTCATCACCTTGAAGCTGAAGATTGCTTTAATTAAAATAGCATGTATAAGTGGCATAGCAGTTGCTAAAAACTAATTAAGGAATTGCATTACTTGTTGTGATCAGCAGTTTTACACCAGGAAAAAACTGTTAATACAACTTAATTTGCAAAACAACAATTTCAATGTGAACATTGAACCAAACTTGGCATAGAGAACTCCCATGAGCAACAGAGAATGCTGGAGAGGTCTGGGGAAAACAGACCTTGGCATTTAGGAACTGCTTGGATTTATAGTTCATCTGCAATCAATGAGCACTCTGAACTCCAGCAGCAATGGAATTTAACCAAACTTGGCATAGAGAACTCCCATGAGCAACAGAATACTGGAGGGGTCTGGGGGGAACAGACCTTGGCATTTAGGAACTGCTTGGATTTATAGTTCATCTGCAATCAATGAGCACTCTGAACTCCAGCAGCAATGGAATTTAACCAAACTTGGCATAGAGAACTCCCATGAGCAACAGAGAATACTGGAGGGGTCTGGGGGGAACAGACCTTGGCATTTAGGAACTGCTTGGATTTATAGTTCATCTGCAATCAATGAGCACTCTGAACTCCAGCAGCAATGGAATTTAACCAAACTTGGCATAGAGAACTCCCATGAGCAACAGAGAATACTGGAGGGGTCTGGGGGGAACAGACCTTGGCATTTAGGAACTGCTTGGATTTATAGTTCATCTGCAATCAATGAGCACTCTGAACTCCAGCAGCAATGGAATTTAACCAAACTTGGCATAGAGAACTCCCATGAGCAACAGAGAATACTGGAGGGGTCTGGGGGGAACAGACCTTGGCAGTTATTATTTGTTTTTTTATTTAAAATGGTTGTACCCCGACCTTCTCCCCCCTATAGAGGGACTGAGACCGGCTTACAGCAATAATTCAATGCTATACAAATTAAAACCTGTTATAACAACATTATTAAAAACTTAAACACCAAATTACATACATGCAAATACAATTGCCATTTAAAACAATTCAATTCAATCTAAAACGTGGTCACTCAATGCATACTATAATCAATCACAGCCTAATCTGACATCTCTTGGGAGAGAGTTCCACAGCCGAGGGGCCACTACAGAGAAGGCCCTGTCCCTTGTCCCCACCAGCCACGCTTGCGAAGAAGGTGGGACCGAGAGCAGGGCCTCTCTGGAGGATCTTCATGTCCTTGATGGTTCATAGGGGAAAATCCGTTTGGACAGGTAAACAGGGCTGGAACTGTATAGGGTTTTGTAGGTTTAAACCAGCACTTTGAATTGCGCTCAGAAGCTAATTGGCAGCCAGTGGAGCTGGCGCAACAAGGAAGTTGTATGCTCCCTGTACCCCGCTCCTGTTAGTAATCTGGCTGCCGAGCGTTGGACTAATTACAACTTCCGAGCAGTCTTCAGAGGCAACCCCATGTAGAGAGCGTTACAGTAGTCTATTCGAGATGTAAACAGAGCATGGACTACCGTGGCCAAGTCAGACTTCCCAAGGTATGGCACAGCTGGCACACAAGCTTTAACTGTGCAAAAGCTATCCTGGCCACCGCTGAGACCTGGGGTTTCCCAGGGGGCTTCTACCTCCCCCAGGTCCCATTATGTGGAAGAAAAGGGTAGAAAAGGGGGGAAAGGTTGGGAAGGACTAGTAGACATATAAGGGCTCCTGGGAGCCTGCTGAGACTCCTGGGAAGGGGGGTATGTACACAAGGGCTCGCAGGGAGAGAGGAGACCCCAGGGTGGTCTCCATGCCTGCGCAGAAGGGGCAGACAAATAGTGAGGGATCCTGGACGAGAGAGCGCGCAAGATGGGGCTATGGGATACATTGTTTAGTCAAGGGGGTAAGAAGCAGAGTGGGATTATGGGGTTGGTTAGTTGATGGGGAGAGAGAGACTGGACATGAATGGCAAAAGAAAAAGGAAGCAAAATGGGGCTTGGGAGCATGTTGGGCCTCCCAGAGCAGCTGGAAGGTGGCGATGGGGTTTGGGGTCTTTATGAAAGACTGTCTGGTGGGTGATGTTTGTATATGTGTTTTAGTAGAATCTCGCCTCAGCACCAAGGGAGCAGAAAAGGGTGAGTCAAAGAGAATGCAGAGAGGCAGAAGGGATCCATTTCATTTTTGAGAAATAAGGGCCAGGTTATAAAATGTATTGTTTCCTTGGCTTTCCCCCCTTTGCTAACCTTTAGCCTAGATATATAAATGTTTCTCAGCCAACTCTAGGCAAAGGCACTGGAGTCCTTTTGTTTGTGCGTCCTTGACTGCAGGTAGGAAACAATGAGCAGAGTCCTTAGTTCTTGGCTCAGGCTGAGCAAAGGTCAAATCCCTTTGGTGACATGCTTTCTAGTGAATGTGTTACCTTCTGCTATCTTCTGTATCTGTATACCTTAATAAAGCTGAATGTTTGTTTGTGTCCGGAGGGCGGAAGGGCGTCAGGAAATATGGCAGCTTTCGGATTAGCTCCCACTATGGGGTTATTTGCATAAACAACTCCCATTGGCCAGCCAACACGAACATCCCGAGACTCAAAACTGCCAGAGGGAGGTAAGGAAAAGGCCTGAGCCAGACAGGCATGGTGGGAGTTTAAGTCCAAAACACTTTGCAGCCCCCAACAATGAGACAACAAAACCAAACTTGGCACACAGAACCCCCAAGACCCACTTTACGTCTTGGTGCAGTTTGAGGGAGGATGGACCATGGATTGGCCAGCATTCCTACATCCCAAATCTCAAAGGTGCCAGACAGAGTTTTTTTTACAAAAACGCTTCCTTCAGCTGATTTTAAAAACTAGCCCTCAGCCTGAATTGACAGTAAGGCTCCCTTAACTTGATTCTCCTGACTAGGCCTCAGCCGGACCTGTACCAAACTTGGCACACATAACCCCCATTATGCCCTTTACGTCCTGGTGCAGTTTGGGAAAGATGGACCACGGATTATGGGATTTGTAGTACTTCCAAGCGCTTTGCTTCCCAAAGACCATTGTGGCCCCCAACAAAGACCAAAAACTTGGCACAGAGAGCACCCATGACTCACTCTACAACCTGGTGCAATTTGGAGGAGAGTGGACCATGGCTGATGGGACTTGAAGTACCTCTACTCACTTCCTGAGACTGCTGCGACCCTCATCCAATGACTGATCAAGACCAAACTTGGCACACATAACCCCCATGACTGCCTTCTGTTCCCATCCTGGTGAGGTTTGGGACAGAGAGCACTGGACATCCTGGTGCAATTTGATGATGGGACTTGGAGTACCCTTCCAATGACTGATTCTGTTCCCAGAGACCACTGTGGCCCCCAACAAAGACCGATAAAGACCAAACTTGGGACAGAGAGCACTCATGACTCGCTCTACATCCTGGTGCAATTTGGAGGAGGGTGGACCATGGCTGATGGGACTTGAAGTACCTCTACTCACTTCCTGAGACTGCTGCGACCCTCATCCAATGACTGATCAAGAACAAACTTGGCACACAGAGCTCCCATGACCCACCCTACATGCTGGTAGCGCTTCGAGTAGGATGGACCATGAATGGTGGTACTTGAAGTACCTCCACTCCCTGAGACCACAGCGACACTCATCCAATTACCAATAAAGACAAAACTTGGAAAAGACTGCCCCCAGGCCCAACTCAACATTCTGGTGCAGTTTGGGGGAGGATGGATTATGGATGATGGGACTTACAGTACCTTTACTCACTTCCTGAGACCACTACAACTCTCATCCAATTACTGATCAAGACCAAACTTGGCACATAGAGCCCCCATGATCCACTCTACACCCTGGTGCAGTTTTCAGGAGGATGGACCACGGATGATGGGACTTGAAGTACCTCCACTCACTTCCCGAGACTGCTGCGACCCTCATCCAATGACTGATCAAGATCAAATTTGGCACACAGAACCCCCTACATCCTGGTGCAATTTGGAGGAGGATGGACCATGGATTATGGGACTTGAGGTACCTTCACTCACTTCCCGAAACCACTGCGAGCCAAATGAACAACTGATACGGACCAACCTTAGCACACAATGTCTTTCTCAAATAACCCGGGCAGCGCCGGGTCCCCAAGCTAGTAAATATATAAACTATAAGACCTAAAACCTTGATTAAATGTACACAGATCTAACATGGGAAGGGGTCCTTGTTGTTCTTGTTGTTAGTCCTTTGGCAAATTGGCCCAGACTTAATCCTTATTATGTCGTTCCAGTCTGGTGTCCTTGGCAAAACTATAAGTTCCCTAATTATAAACTATTTTTAATTGGGGAGGGGGGGGGTCACCCTTGATAAGATTTCTTGCAAAATTTGAATTTTTCCCGGATTTTGCTCAGGGTGCAGCAAAGTCAGGTTAAGGGTTGCAAACTCTATCATGAAATCTGCACCTGCTAGATTTGAGGTGTGTACACTTGGTTTCTTCTTTGGGTAAACGTGGTCACAGAGAAAAGCTCCGAAAATGGGTGAATTAAAAAAGAAATGTGTTGAGCAGTCCAGGGCACATACCAATTTTAATTATTGCCCATCTTTCAGATGTTGATGTAGTTTTAGCAGCGGATGGCATGGCAAAAATACTGGCTAATGCATCCATGACGCTTACTGAACTCGAGGATGACATAGGTAAGTTACTGGGACGCAGGAGAACCTAAATAGAGGGGGAATCCTTGCTGCGAGGCAATACATGTCGAAAGTCCACAGATATTTTCTTCATTCCTTGCTGATAGACCAAGAGCTGACAGCTGAAAAGCACTTTTCACTAATAGTGTTTGTACAAATGAACCTGTAATACTGGCTTTTTGATGGGATCCTGGGAGTTGTAGTCTTTAGCTTTCTCCTATAACAGTAATAGAAATATTTTGCTTCCTTCCTATCTAATGTTGTTTCCTAATAACACCTTCATGGGTCCTGGCACAGGAACTCAACTACCCATACATGTGCTCTTTTGTCCCTTCAGTGATGCAGCCACAAGGACTCAATTGTTAATTCTTGCAGTCGTGACATTACTCCCCCTTCAAAACCATCATTTTTTAGCTTATACATTGAATCAAAAGTCTTAATTAGTATAGGCGCCCTTGTGTCTGCAAAATTCACCCATTCAGATTCACTGGGGCCCAGGGAGGGGCCCAGGGGGAGGTCTATTTCTTGCCCTCCAAAATTTCCTTTGTGACTCTGCTGGGATGGGTGAAGTGCCTTTTACTATAAGGACTAATCAATACATAAAACAATTGATGATTGTTTTATGTATTGATTAGTCCTTACCTAGTGTGTTTGTAATAATTCAGTCCCAACATACATATGGTAAAACAAATCATAATAACTAAATACAGTGTTCCCTCACTACTTCACGATTAACTTACTGCGGACTCGCTGTTTTGCAGATTGCGAAATATATTAATTTAAAATGTATATCATGGTATTTTTGCTGTTTTATGGGGTTTGCCGCCGCCGCTCTCCAAGGCGCTTTCCCTCCTCAGTCCTCCCTCCCTCCAGCCTCGAAGGGCCTTTCCTTCCTTTCCTTCACTTTATTTTAAGTTTATAAAGACTTAAAATAGTGTATAACTACTATAATAATGTATAAATATTAAAATAGAGTATCCCTACATTGCGGTTTTTTACTTATTGCGGGGGAGGGGGGTCCTGGGACATAACCCCAGCAGTAAGTGAGGGAACACTGTACTGACATATAGTAATAATAATAATAATAATAATCTTTGTTTATACCCCGCCACCATTTCCCCAAAGGGGACTCGGGGCGGCTAATATGAGGCCAAGCCCAAAATTACAACAAAATACAAGTACAGCAGAATAAAATACAAGAAGCAACAATACCATCAAAATAAATATGTAACATCACAAATAAAATAAAACAGTTTCAGAAAGACACAATAGAGAAATGGGACACAGTGGGCGGGCCAAATGTACTAGAAGTAAAATGGATAGAATTGATAAAACCTTGGATGAGGTAGGTAGAATGTGTTTCTGAGGGGGGAACTCAAAGGGCTGAACAGTGGGATTAAACCTTCAATTAAGGACGTAGCTAATTGGGACAGACGAAAATGGAATGTAAATTCACTCGCCAAAGACACATTGGAAGAGCCAGGTTTTCAGGTCTTTCTTAAAAGCTGCCAGAGTAGGGGCTTGCCTTATCTCACCAGGCAGCGAGTTCCAGAGCCGAAGGGGCACAGTAGAGAAGGCCCTCTCCCTCGTCCCCACAAGTTGTACTTGTCATGAATGTGGGAACGAGAGGAGGGCCTCCCCAGAGGATCGAAGAGCTCATGCAGGCTTATTTATTTATTTACTTATTTATTATTCAAATTTGTGAGTCGCCACTCCCGGGTGGCTCGGGGTGACTTACACCAAAATTCAGGATTAAAACAGAATAAAAACACCATAAAACACATAAAAACACAGTAAAATACAGTAAGTACAATTCACAGCAAGCCGGTGGCACAGGTGTGTATAACTATGGAGGGCGATATGGTCACGAAGGTAGGCGGGTCCCAATCTGTTTAGGGATAACCTGCACCTTGAATTGGGACCAGAAGATGAACGGCAGCCAATGGAGCTCCTTAAACAGGGGGGTAGACCACTCCCTGTAATTCGCTCCCATTAGCAGTCTGGCTGCTGAGTGTTGAACCAATTGAAGTTCCTGGGCCATCTTCAATGGTAGCCCCACGTAGAGTGCATTGCAATAGTCCAATCTAAAGGTAACTAAGGCATGCACCACTGTGGTCAGATCAGACTTCACGAGGTACGGCCGCAGCTGGTGCACGGGTTTTAATTGTGCAAAGCCACCGCTGATATTTGAGCATCAAGTGTCAGCGCTGAGTCCAGGAGGACCCCCAAGCTACAGACCTGTGTCTTCAGGAGGAGTGCAACCCCGTCAAGCACAGGTTGCCACCCAATACCCCGGTCAGACGAACAACTGTCCTGAAGGACCTCTGTCTTGTCGGGATTAATCATCAGCTTGTTCGTTCTCATCTAGACCATCACAGCAGCCAGGCACTGGACCAGTATCTGAGGGGCTTTCTTGGATTCAGATAGAAAAGAGTAGTAGAGTTGGGTGTCATCTGCGTAGAGATGGCACCGAACTCCAAAACTCCTGATGACCTCTCTCAGTGGTTTCATATAGATGTTGAAAAGCATAGGGGACAGAATGGAACCTTGCGGGGGGGGGGGGGGCAGTACACCAGCAGAATCCCCAAGCTTCCCACCTTCAGGTAGACACATTCAAACCTAAGGGATTGCGGAACGGTGCATCTGACCAGAGCGATTGACTGCCAAAAGATCATCAAAAGTCCTCCTCCCCACCTAGCCTGCTGATGTACCCCGAAACCCGGAGGGCACAGATGAGCACGGGCGGTCTATCCATTACGCAAACTACACGGCCGTGTAGAGCGCCACCTGGGAGGGGCGCCGCCCCGTACTGCCCCCGCGCCATCCCGCCACCAGTGCGCACGCGCAAAAATCTCCGCGCATGCGGCGCCAGTGCGCATGCACGGGGCTTCGAAGGCGCTCTGCGCATATCTACAACCCCCAGAAATCCCAGCCAGTTTACCAGTTGTTAGGATTTCTGGGAGTTGAAGGCCAAAACATCTGGGGACCCACAGGTTGAGAACCACTGCCCTACATGGTTCGGGTTCAGCTTGCCTAAAAGATAGCCTTCTCCCAGACAATTTATTTTAAATAAATAAACAAATAACCTGCCAGAATGGAAAACCCATCTGAAGACCTATCTCTTCCAGCAAGCCTACCTAGTCAATTTTTAAGCATGAATGTGAAACTCGTGTCTTGTGTTTATTGTATTTTAACTTTTGTTCTGTATATTTTAATATATATTTCAAAGGTATATATTAAGCATGGTTCGGTTTGGTGGTGAAGTTGAACACAATTTAATGGGGCTTTTGCTCCCCCCCCCCCCGTCTTCTGGAGTAAAACAGATACTTTCAAAGTAAAGATCACCCTATGAAAAAGGAAATAACACTTTAAAACCATTAAGGAAATATTCGGAAGTCTCGGAAGTTTCGAAAAGTTTTGAACATTTTTTTCTGTGAAAATTGGAATTGACTTTAGAATCGAACCACTAGTGGCCCCTACATCCGAAACGAGATCTGAACCATTTATGTGTGCGTGTGTTTTGTTTTTTAATTGTTGTGCCCCACTTTGAGCTTCAAGCCAAAGTGGGCAAGGAATAAAATTTATTATTGTTATTATTACTTCTACTAATACTACCACTAGAGACACTTTGATTTCAAAGGACCCTAATTGGCAACACACAGAAGTGATTCTGTTACCAAAATATCTGTCAATGCCATTCCATTTGTACTTCTTGTGATCATGATAGCATCCATTATACATGAAATCTGTACTGACTCAGGAGCAAACATCGTATAACACAATCCCTCCCCACAATCCAGTATTTTGTCAAAGAGGACACCCGTTACCAATTGAACCATGACTGGATAGCCTCTCGCAATGTCATTTATTACTTTGAGAAGATATTGTGCAAAGGCAAAATCTAAAATGATTCTTCTTCCATATAATTCCGTTCAAAGCAGATAATCTGGATTTTATATGCCAGTGTAGACTGAGATGCAGAGGGCTGTGAGTCCAAGCTGTGAGTCCAGAGGTGACAAAAGCCCACAGAGTTCTTCCTCAATCCTTCCAGGGGCACCTTCCACACAGCTGAAAAATATTCCCACATCCACTGCTTTGAATGGGAATATATGGCAGTGTGTGCTCAGATAACCCAGTCCAAAGCTTCAAACTACAGGAAAGGAGATTTCACCTGAACATTAGGAAGAACTTCCTAACTGTGAGAGCTGTTCAGCAGTGGATCTCTCTCTCTCTCTCTCTCTCTCTCTCTCTCTCTCTCTCTCTCTCTCTCTCTCTCTCTCTCTGCCTCCCCCCCCCCCCGGAGGGAGAGTGGTGGAGGCTCCTTCTTTGGAGGCGTTGAAGTAGAGACTGGATAGCCATCTGTCAGGAGTGCTTTGAATGCAATTTTCCTGCTTCTTGGCATGGGGTTGGACTGGATGGCCCATGAGCTTGTAATAAGAAAATCATTGTGCAGATTTGATAAATGTGGATTTAATATGATTTGTGGGTAAGAATGAGTTGAATGGAAGCATGTATGGATGGAGTTAATACCAAACACCAGTATAATATTAAGGCCTGCAATGACTATACCTGCTTGCTGGGCTGTAATTAAACGTTGCTAATAAGAACTGAAAAGTAAGGTGTGATAAGAACTGGACAGTGATAAGATAAATGTTTACAACATTCCCTATGTTAAGGGAAAAGACAACACAAGGCTAACACCAATCAAGAAGAATCAACATCTGCCCAGGAAACGGAGATGAAGCCAGGATGGAAGATGTCTATCATTAATTTACAACTTTGGGACGACATCAGCAGAATATCAATAAGTCTAATAATTCTCAAAGGGTGGCAGAATGCAGGAGTCTGTTCCACCCGCCTCTCTGATCCATGGGAAGGACAGAGATGGTGTATTCGGAGAGTGTCAGATATGCTATGGGAACGCATGATTCTGGTCACTTTGGGGCTTTTTTTCTCAAGGGAAGAGGAAGAAGTGCGCTTTGGGAATCTTAGATTTTGTGCAGGGAGTCATATTCTGCTGTATGGAAAACAGAGATCTGGTCCTTGGCATTGTGCTTAGGAAAAGAAGTTTTGGCGTTTTGAAGTTTTAAAGTTTTGAAGTTATGGAAGTTTTGGAATTACGCATTGGCAGACTGCAGGAAAGCAGGGTCTGGCCTAACAGATGCTTCTCCAAGGAGGGAGAAAAGGATATGGTAATATTTGAATGCATGGTGATGGATGCATGTACATGTGTGTGAATGCTGAGTAAAAATGCAAAGTTATTGAAAAGTTATTCATGACAAGGTCTCTTCCAGTTCTATGACTCTATGATTCTAAAGCAGATATTGTGGGATTTTCTGCCTTGATATTCTGGGTTCTATGGCTGTGTGGAAGGTCCCTGAGAGACCAAGAGTTGTCATCTGTGATCTTAGAGAGGTTTTCAAGCCCTTTTTTAATAAAAAAAAGTGTGTCCAAATGGACCCTGTGCCGCCATCGCTAAGGCCCTTTGTTCTGTTTTGCATGTGGACGTGTGATCTCGAGGCCTTAGGGATCGCGGGTGCCTTCCTATTAAGAAAGGGAGACTTGGCCAGGCTTTCAAATGAGGCACTGGACTCTGAATGGTAAAGTTCAAGTTTATTTATTACAACCAGATCCTGGTGGCTCAATTTCTTCCTTAGTTACTAGATGTAACAGCAAAGTCTTGGGGGGGGGGATTAGGTACTTGCATCGGAGTTGTAGAAGAGAGATGCAGTTCTCTGTCTGGTTCCAAGTGGACCCTGTCCTTCCAATGGCTTCTGGAGTTACGGAAACTCCAAGGCCTCAGATCTGCAGACCCTTTGTTGATAGCGGACCTTCCTTTACAGTCTGCAGGACGATTGAAGGTGCCAGGATCACACAAGTTCATCAAAGTCTTCTGATATACCTTAATATTCTTGAAACTGATCCCAGTTGGGTTTAGGTGATCGGAAATGGCTTGTCCAAGTTGGGGCCCAGATTTCCAGGCTGCACGTCCTTTGCTTTCTTTGTTAGACTGAGCTGGGAGGAGAAATCCCCTCCTCAGGTGTCCTTGGGAGAAGGAGGGGTTGAGCTGCGTGAGAGCAACTTTGGCGCCAAACTCAAGCCCTTCCCGCCCAATGCACACACATTTGTAAGTGCAGGAAGCAGTACAAGGAGATTGCAGGCATACAACCCTAGTAAATCAAACAATGCAAACAGGCCCTTCAGGGGCCGCAACAGACCTCTGATCCTTCTCTATCAAAGAGAGGTGAAGCCTCACCATTCTACAACTCCCACGATTCCATCGCACTGAGCCAGGGCAGTTCAAGTGCTGTCGAGCTGCATTGCTTCTACAATATGGATGCAACTGTAGTTATTGGAACAAACAGGCCATTCTTGAAGTTCAATCAATATGGAAGAAGTGCCACCAAACATTAGCATCTAAGAGATTTTCATTATATAGACAGTCCCCAACAAAACTGGTTCTGTAGGTTTGTTCTTAAGTTGGAAGGGGTACATTTGTTCAATGTAGCACCGGCCAATACACACACACAAACACATATAGTATAGGCAAGGGTGAACACCCCTATGGTTTTCTATCTGTAGCCTTGTTCATAAGATTTCACCTCACTTTCTGTCCCTGCAACCAAAAAAAAAGGATTTTGGGAGGAAAATGGCTTGTTGTGGAAACAAGGATTGGAAATACCCCTTTGCCCATGATAACACCTTTTTTAGAAGTAAATTTCCCTTCTGAGGGGCAGATCTCTGTCACTTGCTGTAGCCTCACCCCGTTTGTAACTATGAGTAATTTTAAGTCAGATTTTTGTAACTTGAGAACTGACTGTATATGAAATCTGTCCTGGCATCCATCTTTTGTCACAGAGGACGCCCGTTACCGATTGAACCACGACTGGATAGCCAATGAAAATATCATGTATGTATTTAGACTGCGACAGGTAATTTGGCAAGAAGCGAATGAGACGTGTATATTTGAGAAGGCTCCAATGGCAAAGATTGAAAGTGACGAGGAAGAGGTAAGTAGTAGAGGTGGGTGCAGTATTTGTTCCATTTGTCTCATTTGGGTATTTGTTTTGTACCGGGGCGAAATGAATGACACAAAAAAATGGATAGCAATTCCATACAAATGCACAAGACTAGTAAGTAGAGCAGGGGAAGTAGAACAGGGCATTGTTTTGGGTTCTGCAAAAGTAGCCATCGTAACCATTGATCCTATGGCTTCCTCTCCCTCTCCTTCCTGGACAGAAGCAAGGCTCAGGGGCAGATTTTCAATAATAATAATAATAATAATAATCTTTATTTGTAACCCGCTCCCTCTCCCCAATGGGGACTCGGGGCGGCACACATGAGGCCAAGCCCAAACAAACAACAAATTACAATAAAAAATCAAACATCAACAGTAAATGCAATAAAAATACATACATATAAATAAAAAACAATATACAACTAAATATCTAAAAGCAAGGATCTCCTTCCAATGTAGGGCTGCTTCAAGGCTGTTTTTCATTTAGTGGGGGCTTGGACGTCGGTTCCCGCTGTCTTTGGTCATGTGCAGAGGAGCAGCCTAGAGGCAGGCAAAAGTAATTTGGTGGGTTGGACGCTTTTGGATACTTACTGACCAACCAAGCTTGTCTTGCACAGAAGTGGCACGTAGAGGCCTCCCTTTTGGCTTCCTGAGCAAAACCCATGTAGGAATGCCAAGGCAGCTTTTATGTAGAGGATAAGTCCTAAAGGTACAAGGGTAGTACAGTGTTCCCTCACTATTTCACGGTTCACTTTTCGTGGACTCACTGTTTCGCGGATTTCCTCTCAGTCCTCTCTCCCTCCAGCCTTGAAGGGTCTCCCCCCCCCTCTCTCTCCACCTGTCGAGGGCTTGCTTCCTTTCCTTCCTTTCCTGACAGCCTTTCCTTCTCCTGCAGCCACCACACTGACAGGGAGGCAGGTGGGGGGAGCCAAGGGGGGAGGCGAGGAGGTGGAGGGGGGGAAGGCATCACAAAGAAGGTGCACGAAAGCGGGAAAGGAGGTGGGGTAAGAGGAGGAGGGGAACCAGGTGCGCAAGAAGGAGCCAGCGGGAAATGTGGTGTGCACGGGGAGGGAAGAGGGAGGGAGGGAGGGAAAGAGGAGAGGAAAGAGAGGTAAAGGGATTGAGTGAGTGAGAGGGGGAGGGGAGAGTGGATGGAGCCACTCCTAGGAGGGGGTGGTTCTATGTCTCGTCCCTACTTCGCGGATTTTCACATATCGTGGGTGGTCCTGGAACGGAACACCTGTGATAAGTGAGGGAACACTGTACTGTGCTTGGCTTTCGAGGAGTTGGAGTTAGCAAAATATATACACAACATTTGCTTTGCCTGTAACACCCCTTGGGAATGGGGCACTGGCCCCATCGACACTGAACATTTAATGCAGGTCAAAGCTAGTACAGTGTAGACTCATACAATCCAGATCAAAGCAGAGAATGTGGATTATCTGCTTTGATAATATGGATTATATGGCAGTGTAGAAGGGGCCTAAGAACTTCCAACTTGAGATGAAGAAATCCCTTAATGTGGATGAGTGCTCTGGGGTTTGTGTCATCACCATCCAGGCCTCAAACTGGTTCCAGAATTTCCTATGGAATCACCTGCACTGCAAATCCACTTTCTTCCATGCCAGTTGGAAACGGCATTTAGTGGTCAATGTACATGGGAACACTGTGTGGAAAGCCTTTGAGATCAGATAAGATCTTTCTTCCCAATAAAGAGTTTCTGGTTGTCCTTTTTTAAAAGCTGTACCTCGAAGAATATCTCAGGCAGAAGGACTTTCCTTACTGGCTTCCTATCCGTAAGCGGGGCTATGATTATTATTGGACTGTGGACGACACGAAGGTGACAAAATCGTGAGTCCTTAAACATCGATTCATGGCCTGCAGTGAATAAACTTTCTCAGAGATGTTCTTTTTGTTCTTTCTAGAACGCAGCACAGAATCTGAGCTTGCTATCCGTAATCTCAATCTGAAACAAAACCCGAGGTTTTGGAAAGAGCAGTTAGTGCATTACCAGAGAAAAGGCGTGGTGTGATGGCCCTTACGGTCTCTTCCAGCTAGATCATTCTATGAGTGGGAAGAGAACTCTGGGAGAGAGCAGGGGATTGTCTCCACTGGCCAAAAAGCAAAATATGGTGACAGCAGACATGGCTTACTTCCAGTAAATATCCAGAGTTTTTTCTCTTAACTCATGCATTGACTCCAGACATTTTAGTTTTAAAGATCAAGCCTAAATACTTGGCTTGGCAGCTGATCGATGGCACGATTCCACCCAGAGGGATAAACCCCAAAGGTGGTTCTAGGGTCCCTTAGTCAAGCCTTAGCCATTGGCCAGCGGTGCCCCCCAAGCCTCAATTTGTGTCCCCTGTACTATTTAACATATACACAAAGACTAGTGCAAACTATCTCTCAAAATTATGAAGAGCAGAGAGTCTGGAGCCGTATTGAATGTTCCCTTGATTGAGGAAGTCAAGGCCTGGTAGAATGAATGCCGTTTGGCACCTATTTAACTGTTTTTTACCATGTCAGGAGCGACTTGAGAAACTGCAAGTTGCTTCTGGTGTGAGAGAATTGGCCGTCTCCAAGGACGCTGCCCAGGGGACATTACTCAGATGTTTTGATGTTTTAGCATCCTTGTAGGAGGCCTCTCTCATGTCCCTGCATGAGGAGCTGACAGAGGGAGCTCATCCATGCTCTCCCCGAATTCGAACCTCCAAACTGTCAGTCAACAGTTGTGCCGGCACAAGACTTTAACCCATTGCTCCACCAGGGGATCCACCTATTTAACTGACCTGGTTTGAGAATATGGAATTCTGGGAGTTGTAGTATGGTGGGGGACCAGCCCTCTTTGGCAGAGAAGACCAATGACCTCAACTACCAGGGTTACATAGCACTGAGGCATGGCAGTTACAATGAGGTCAAATTGCATTTATTCTTCAGGGTAGATGCAACTGCAGAAGTAGCTAAGGATTTGTTTTGACATATCGGTGGCATCTTCTTTTCAGCTATTGGGCAAGATATGAACCATCACACTCGAGGTATGCAACAGAAAGTAACCCGGTATGTGTCGTCATTAATGCCAAATGCTATTCAGAATACAAATGTTGGGCGACTAGTGCTTGTGATGTACTCCCAAGAAGAGCTCTTTGTAAGCATAAGGCAAAGCAAAAGTGGCTGATTTGACTGCACACTGAAGACAAATGGCCCTGTATTCCACAATTGTTGTGAAAGAAACGAGGACACCACTGTATTGGGACACAGAAGCCACAGCCAGTTCATCAGGTCATTAAACACAACCATAAAAAAGACTTCTCTGATGTCATTATTCAAAAACACCTTTGCAGTCCAGCTTCCTTGAAAATGAATTTTGCAAGCTGGACGGGGCTCTACCATGGCTTGGTATGAATGGATCCTGGGAGTTGTAGTGTAGCATGTAGGGGCAGTCAGAAAAATATAATATTAATTTTACAATACAATTCAGAATTAAAATATAAATATTTTAAAATACCTGATTTTTCCTGAAAGCGTCTCTCCCTTAAAGTTTCCACAGATTACAGAACATTTTTTTTCTCCCCTTGGTACAGAAGTGGTGTTTATTCTGCCAGTGGAATGCGCTTCCAAGAGAAATACGATCAACACCATCCCTCCTAGCATTTAGGAAAATAGACAAATCTTGGCTATGGGACCAGGCCTTTGCACAATAGCAGAAAGCAGCACTTTGCACTAGAATGGGACTGGCAATCTAACAAATGAGAATATGGCGTACTGTTCTTAACTTAGGTTTGTGGACGGAGCATTGTTTAATTTTAACTGAGTGTTGATTAGGTGTCTAATTTTAACTTATTATCTAATGTTGTACGTTGTATGGCTTTATAGTGTTTGCAGTGGCATTGAATTGCTGCCTCGTAAGCCGCCCTGAGTCCCTCCCCTCCCCCGGGGGGGTCAGAAGGGCGGGGTAGAAATACTGCAAATAAATAAATATTGACAGAACACATAGGTCAGATCGGCGAGGCAAAGTAAACGTAAGAACTTGAGAGATCTATTTATCGATTGGAAAATAAAATAATAAATAATAATAAACTTTATTTGTACCCCACCACCATCTCCCCAACAAGGACTTAGGGCAGCTTATTTATTTATTAACTTTATTTATATCCTGCACCCATCTTCCCTAGGGGACTTGAGGCGGCTTACATGAGGCCAATCCCAATAACACATAATAACAAAACAATAACAATCATAAAAAAACAATCTCTCTCTATATATATTTTGACACGTCGTGCAACCCGGCAAATAGACAGCTAAACTATAAGCCGCAGAAGCACGGAAATTGGCAACACATTCCAACATACCACGAGGTACCTATAGGGCCAAAAAAATGCCCTAGGTACCTCGCAACACCCCCAAATACAAGCCCCAAAAAACAGACAACGGAACCTGGCATCCCTGCCTCTTCACTGCCAGCGCGTTTCGAACGTTCGCGCATGACAGCCAACACTCACCCTCACCTCCTCCTCAGGCCGTCCTCCTCCTTCCTCCTCCCCCTCGCTGCTCCGATCGAGAACAGCGGGGAGGGAGGGGGCCAGACAGGGAGGAGGAGCCAGCTCCCTTCCTCCTCCTTAGGCCCTCCTCATCCGCCTCCTCCTTCCGCCTCCCCCTCCACCGCTCCGATCAGGAACAGCGGCGGGGGCAGCGGGGAGGGAGGAAGAGAGAGAGAGAAATAGAGAGAGAGAGAGAGAAAGAGAGAAAGAGAGAGAGAGAGACAGAGATAGAGAGAGGAAGAGAGAGAATCAGAGAAAGAAAGACAGACAAAGAGAGAGAAAGAGAGAGAGAGAAAGAAAGACAGAGAGAGAGAGAAAGAGAATGAGAGACAGAGAGAGAGAGAGACAGAGAGAGAGAGAAAGAAAGACAGAGAGAGAGAAAGACAGAGAGAGAAAGACTGAGAAAGAGAGAGAGAGAGATACAGAGAGAGAGAGAGAGAGAGAATGGCATATGGCACAGCAATGCGTGCACGGGTCAGCTAGTACAATCAATAAAACTCAAACACAAGCAGTAGCAGACAATTTAAAAATAATTTTGGGTGGGCCAAATGTGAATGTTAAAATTTTAAAAGAAACACTGGGTGCAGACAGAGGTAGTTTGCATGTAGCAGGAAGGCTTCAAGGACAATAAGGGGCAGGCACACAACACGTAGTTAAAGTGCGTCTGAGGACTTTTGCAGAGAATGAACACGGCAGGGTGTCATTTACATGAGGCCAAGTCCATCAACACAACAACACAATAAAAACATAATCAATTACATAAAACATCAACTACAAAATACTACTACCAATATAAAATGACAATAAAATAAACCATATATGGCACAGGACACTGAGCGGGCCGCATGTACAGATTAAAATAGAAGGATAAAAACAGGGTGGTGAGAAAGCAGTGGGGCACATTATTTGTGAGGGAGAGCACTCTTTCAAAAAGAGGTCAAGAAAGGACATTCATAAAGGGAGGAGAGGGTGTACACTCAAAGTATATATTGAGGGTGAATGATGGTAGGAGACTATGCAATTAATCTCTGAAGGCACAGCAAAAGAACCAGGTCTTAAGATTCTTCTTGAAACCCTCCAGAGCAGGGGCTCACCTAATCTCACCAGGCAGTGCATTCCATAGATGGGGGGCCACTGAGGAAAAGGCTCTCTCCCTTGTGCCCATGAGGCAGGATTGGGACAATGGCAAGGGTGAGAGGAGAGCCTCCCCCGAAGATCGAAGGGATCGGGCCGGTTCATGTAGGGAGATACGGTCACGAAGGTAGGCGGGTCCCAAACCGTTTAGGGCCGCATAGGTGATGATCTGTACCTTGAATTGGGACCGGAAAATAAATGGCAGCCAATGGAGCTCCTTAAACAGGGGGGTTGTAATTCACCCCAGTTGTTAATCTGGCCGCCGAACGTTGGACGAGTTGTAGTTTCCGAGCTGTCTTCAAGGGTAGCCCCACATAGAGCACATTGCAGTAATCCAATCTAGAGGTAAGTAAGGCATGGACCACCGTAGTCAAGTCTGACTTCACGAGGTATGGTCGCAGGTGGCGCACAAGTTTTAATTGAGCTAAGGCCCTCCCAGCCACCGCCAACACCTATGCATCAAGCGTCAGCATCAGGAGGACCCCCAAACTGTATAAAGTAGACTTTAAGGCTGCCTTTGACTCCATCTCTAGGACCAAGCTATGGCAAAAAAGAAGAAGGCACCTCAATCGACAGCCTGCTTCTCCATCTTATCCGTCAACTCCACGAAGGGACGTCTCTCAAAATAAGATGCAACCCTCAAGGCCACCTCACAAACACAGTTAGCACAGAGAAAGGAGTCAAACAAGGCTGCATCTTAGCCCCGTCATTAATCAGCCTATACATCAACTCTATGGTGGACCAATTGCACAACATGGACTTTCATCCTCCAAAACTATCTCCACCCTACTTTATGGTGATGATGCAGCTCTGATTTCAAGGAAACCAATAGGCCTCAAAAGAACATTGAAAGCATTGGCACAATATTGTAGGGAGAATCAGAAAAGAAAAAATATGGTGTAGGCTTCACCACTGGAGTATAGATGGAAATACATTTGAACAAATCCCATGTTTCAAATATTTGGGGGTAGTCCTCCACTCTTCCGGCAGCAGAAAAGCATATGGAGTTTATGTGACTGAGAATGCACCAAAGAGTTCATCTGCCATACTAAAATATCTGAAGTTAAAAGGGGGACACTTAATACCTGTGGCACTCAAACTTCAATGGCCCAATTGGTCTCTTTTCTGACTTCACCCCATTGGATACGGTTCAATACAAATTCTTAAGATTGACTCTCTAGGTCAGTGTTTCTCAACCTTTTTTGAGCCGTGGCACACTTTTTACATTTACACAATCCTGGGGCACATTACCAACCAAAATGACACAAAAAACACAGTGGTTCTCAACCTTTCTAATGCCGTGACCCCTAAATAAGGTTCCTCGTGTTGTGGTGACCCCCAACCATATTTCCGTTGCTACTTCATAAATAATTTTGCTACTCTTACGAATTCTAATGCAAATCTCTAATATGCAGGATGTATTTTCATTGGTACACATTGAACATAATTAAATCCTAGTGATTAATCACAAAAACAATTATGTTTGGGGGCGTATGGGCAACGGATGATGGGATTTGCAGTGCCTTCAACCAATTCAGCTCTGACTTCAACAGACCACTGAGATCCCCCATGAATGACAGACCTAGACCAAACTTGGCACACAGAACTCCCATGACCAACAGAGAATACTGGAGGAAGTTGGGAGGAATTGACAGTGATTTATGGGAGATGTAGTTCACCTACATCCGGAAAGCACTGTGAACCCAAATGACTATTAATCTGGACCAAACTTGGCATAAATACTCAATATGCCCAAAATTGATCAACGGTTGGAGTTTAGAGAAAATGAATCTTGACATTTGGGAGTTGCAGTTGCTGGGATTTATAGTTCCTCTGCCATCCAAGAGCATTCTGAATTCCAACAAAAATGGAACTCCCATAACCAACAGAAATTACTGGAGAGTTTTGGGGTTATTTTCCTGACATTTGGGAATTGTTGGGATGTATAGTTCAAAGAGCATTCTGAACTACCACAATAGAGTTGAACCACACTTGGCATACAGATCTCCTATGATCAACAGAAAATACTGGAGAGCCTTGGGGAAAATAGACCTTGGCATTTGGGAGTTCTGTAGATGTATTAATAGCAATAATACATAAGAGTAAAATAATAAATGCAATAATAATAATAGAGTAACACAATAAATGTAATAATCCAATAATCACCATAGTTTATTTTAACTATGGTATACATTTTGGGGGGAAATGCTATGTGTATAAGGAAAGGGGAGAAAGACTTGGGAAGGGGGTGGGAAAGAAGGTCTGGAAATGGGAAAAGGTTGAGATTGGGTGGTTGAAAAAGTGGGAAAATGAAGTGGTAAAGGGGTAGCTGAAAAAGTGGGACAGATTGGGGTGGGAAGGGGGAATGACTCTGATGTGAAAGGGGGTGGAAACTGGGAAAGGTTGGGATGGAAAGGGGGCTGGAAAACTGGGAAAGACTCCAGTCTGGTGTGTGGGGTGGGGGGTGGGGGATTGGGAGAAGGTAAAGAGGAAATTGGGGAGGTAAAGAGGAGCAGCTGGAAAAGATTGGAATGGGGAAAGGAAGACTGCAAAATGAGCACGATGGGGGTGCAAAGGGGAGCCTGGAATAGTGGAAAGATTTAAACGGCAAGAGGGTAAGTGGAATAGATTGAGGTGGGCAGGGGGCCTGGAATAGTGGGAGGGGCTGGGTATAGTAAAGAAGGGGAAAACTAGAAAAAGGGAAGATGGGGTGGGAAAGGGGAGTTGGAAAAGAGGGGGAAAACTGAGGTGGAAAGGGAGGAAGTGGGAAGGACTGGGGAGAGGAAGGTGCGCGCGAGCGACCCAAAAGAAGGAAATCAAGCCAGGCACTTTTTGCCGCCCTGCCAACCTCTCTCCCCGTGGCTCCTTTTCTCCCCCTCCTTCTTAACCCAGTCAAAAGGAGTGGGGGGTGGGAATGCTAGGAGGAAGGAGGAGCAGCCCAAGGCAAAGCTCAGGGGTGACGGCAAGGAGAGGGAGTGAGAGAGAGAAACCCACACAGAGGGTGAAAGACAGGGAGATGGAGGTCCCAGCAGAGCAGAGGAGATGGCACTCAGGGTTGCTGCTTCTGCTTCCCCTCTGAAGCATGCCGCCGAGCCTGCCTCTTTCCCCCGCCAGCAAGCATGCGTGCAGCTCCCTTCCTCCTCCAATCACGAGTGCAATGTCAGCGCCGCGTGCGAGGTGAGGGGGCGCAGGCAGCTGCCTTCCTCCTCCATTCAGGAGCGCGCCAAACTCATTGCGCACACGGCGCTGACACTGCGCTCGTGATCGGAGGGAGCTGCGCGCGCGCTAGCTGGTGGGGGAAAGAGGCAGGCTCAGCGGCGATGCTTGCTTCCTCCTTCCCTGGCCTCCCCCTCCTCTTCTCTCCCCTCCTTTCCCCTTGGCTCCCTAAGGCGCCCAGGTTCCCGCCTCCTCCTCCGGAGGCCTGTGGGCCCACTTTCGGAGGAGGAGAGCGTTGCCCGGCCCCTCCCCTCCTGAGCCTCCCTGCCTCTCTAGCTCTAGGTCCTAGAGAGGGTTGGGTTCCCCAACCGCTGTTCCTTGATCAGCTGGTGTGCCGCGGGAAAACCTTGGAGGAGAAAGAAAGGCGGGGGGAAGAGGTTTTCTTGCGGCACACCAGCTGATAGCTCACGGCACACTAGTGTGCCGAGGCACAGTGGTTGAGAAAGACTGCTCTAGGTACCAAGGTGTGTCTCCAATGCCACCCTACACCTGGAGACTGGATCCTTGAGAGTTGAGGCCAGGGTGTGGGTGGTAATACTGAATTACTGGCTCAGACTATCCCTCTCTCCTCTGTGCCTTGCACCTCTCATTATGAAGGACAACTTTCAATCCAGTTGGCAAAGGGAGATAGTAAGCAAAATTGCATCTCTGGGTCTATCCCCAGAACTACTAACCAGCATGGGATATGACCAAGCCAAATCCCAGATTAAACAACAAATAATAGACATTGAGCGCCAAACAGATCTATCTAGCGCCCCATCCTTTATTACCAGTGCAGACAGTAGGGATTGTACCTCCCCTATGGAATATCTTACTAAAAGCATATGCAGACGACATCGCATGCATTATCGAAGACCCTCTGGAGAACATTGGAAAATGGTCTAAGAAGTTAGTAGAATTCAGAAAGGTGGCGGGATTCAAGTTTAATAAGGATAAGACCAAGTTCTTGACAAAAAACATCAACAGGGAAAGAAGAACCCTCCTGCAGGAAACCTCCTCTTTTGAGACGGCCAGGAAAATAAAATATCTGGGGATTTATCTAACAGCAAAAAACAATCAGCTGTTAAAAAATAATTACGATACAACGTGGCTAAATATTAAAAGCAAGCTCGAAAAGTGGAGGCACCTTAACCTCAACCTACTTGGAAGGATTGCGGTCATTAAGATGAGCGTACTCCCCAAACTTATGTTTCTTTTCCAGAATATTCCAGTGATTAGATCTAACTATTGTTTCAAGACTTGGAGGACGGATATTCTTAAGTTTGTGTGGTGTGGAAAAAAGCGAGACCCTGGGTCAAGGACTGGGCCACGCTTAAAAATAACAGCATACTAACGGTAGAGGGATTTGACCTGCGCCGGGGGTGGCATGCCTACCTCTGGCACAATAAGGCTTTAATCGGAAAAAAACTTTGCAAACCACTTTGTTAGGGCAGCCTTATTAAAGGTCTGGAGTAAATACAGGAGCCGGATTTATCAATCCACCCCTCAGTGGATCTCGCCGTTGGAAGCACAACATATGAGAGAAGTCCCTGCTCGCAGGTGGTATACATACAGTCAATTAATTTCAAGAATAGGAACCCAGTGGTCACTCAAATCATTAGAGGCACTCCGGGACCAGGGCATAGACCTAACCTGGTTCCAATATGCCCAGATCAAGGAATTGTATAAACAGGATGCGAGCAGGAAATTTAACACTCAGGACTCAGTATGGGAGTGAATAATGAAGTCGGAGAAGACAGTAAATTTATTATATAAAAAACTCCTTGAATGGGACACAGAAACCGAGCTTGTGAAAGAAACGATGATAAAGTGGGCCCAGGAACTCGGCCACTCAATTTTGATAAAAGAATGGGAAACAATTTGGAAAGTGAAAATAAGATACTCCGGGTTAACTAACATCACAGAGAACTGGTACAAAATGTTCTATCATTGGTACCATACCCCGGTGAGCCTGGCAAGATGTTATACCACTTTGAAGGGTAGATGCTGGAGGTGCAGGGAACGGAGGGGCAGTTTCATGCACTGCTGGTGGACTTGTAGGGTTCTCAAGAAGTTCTGGAAGAATGTACACCCCCATGTGGAAAATATCCTTGGCAGAAAGTTGGCAATGAGACCTGACTATTATTTACTTAATATCACAGATGGTGAAATGGAACAGAACGATGACAAGATTTTTTTCTTCTTATCGGCAGCAGCTAGATTAGAGATTGCGAAAAACTGGAAAAGTCGAGATGCTCTGTCGGTGAGCTGTTGGCTTCTTAGAGTAAGGGAGCTAATGGATTTGGACAGCTTAAAGAGCATAATTACTGACCAAGGCTATAAGAATTGGATCGACTGGGGAAAAGTCAGACAATATCTGAAGGAGGTGAACCCCAGAGATTAAGGAGGAAGTAAGGGCAAGAACATCATGAGCCGAGCAGGATGGTGAAGGGGAATCGGTTGGATGCCCGCGGTAGGGCACTAAACTGCAAGGATTGATCTTCGACCCTGTGGACTGGACGGGAGTAACAGCTATGTTGTTAATTCCTCACTTTCCCTGTGTATCTCCCCCACTCCCCTTCCCCCTCTATCCGTCCCCCCTTTCCCTCTGTTTTACATAGTGTTGTAAAAGGCTTAAAATAAAGATTTTTTTTTTAAAAAAAGGAATATCTTACTGTGTTGGAGGTAGCTAGCCATCGGAAAGCCTTCACCTTGGCATGATGCCATGTGCTTCCTTCTGCCATACTGGAAGGTCATTACAAGAAGACCTCATACTCTGAGAGGCTATGTCCCTGTGACTCAGGTCACATAGAAACAACAGAGCACATGCTTCTGCAGTGCCTGTTTTATAGAGACATACGATCTCAACTCATCTTGGCATTGACAATTTAATACTCAGGACGCTCTGGACAATTCTATGTAGCTCTGCTGCTCTCAGACACAAACTCAGCTGTGACGTACAACATCGCTAAGTTCTGCACAGCTGCGATTAAAATTTGGCAGATGATGATTAAGCGTTAAAAGACCTAAGCGTCACCTCTGGAATATAGATGGGAAGTCAGATATAGACTGATATTTATAATGTTGGATATTCCCCCCTCCCCAGTGCCATTCCCACTACCTCTCTTTAGACTTCGTTTGGATGATCTTGTGAGTTGAGTTAGGTTTTAATAACTACGTGTATTGGTTTTTAGCTTAGACTTTAAAAAAATATTGAAGTATATAAACACCTTGGGTTTGATGTGGATGTACGGGACTGGGTCCCCCTGTTATGATCTGGTCATTGACCGTATTAAAGTTTACTTTCTTACTTACTAGCTTAATGGTATAACAATAGAAAATGTTGACCATTTCTGCTACCTTGGCAGCCCCCACCCACAAGATGACAGACTTCCGGTCTAAGCCCCGCCTTCAAATTAAATCCCACCCCACCCCCAAACCCCACCCACAAGATGGCGACGATTCCTGCCCCTAGAGGATGACAGAGGAACTTCCAGGGGCACATGTCCAGACATGTGCTTTTTGCTATATTGTAAATGGCACAGGGCCCAGGCAAATGTGTTTGTAATAACAATGAGCACTTGCAAACCCCCTCTGCAAATGAGCCACCTAGGGTGTGCCTGCATGGGACAAAGGGGAAGGCTGACACTGCCAAAGGTCTGCAGGAACATGGCTACTCCTCAAAGACGTGCGGGTGTTGAAAGAGAAAATTGCCAAACGGTGGATACACAGGATGATTATGAGGAGATGGACCCTAATAAAGAAAATATTCCACCAGAAGATGTCCAACAGAGCATAACAGTTCAGGTAAAAAATAAAACGGCTTACAACACGTGTATTATTACCGTCATAGGGCCCACAGCTTTAATGTAACCTGTTGTTATTTTCAGAAATGTACAACCCTGCAAAGAGTTCCCATTCCGCCCATGATTTATTTGGAGAAATGGGCTGCGACAGAAACTATACAGGTCTGTAAAATGTCTTTTGTGGTTAGGGGAAAAAACAGGTCTGTAAAAATGTTGTAAAGAATGGCATTTATTTTCTTTTCTTTCTTTCTTTTTAAAAATAGAATGCCCTGGAATGGCCCACAATGGCAGGGGATGAGAAGATGCAGCAGATTTTGGGGCTGGAGTTCACAGGTCCAAGAAAGCGGCGCGGCAATATGAAAGCCGTCATCAGGGTAGCTTTGTATGCCATTTTAAAGAAACTTCTACAAGAAAAGATAAGGCAGAATTGTCACGGATGCATAGATGGTTTAGCTGGACAGGAGGGTCATGACTGTTTGATTTTTAATAGACACAAATTCACAAATTATTTGAAAGACATCTCTTCCAAAATCTGTTTTAAAAATGTGATTCACACGATCACGATTTTGGCCTACAGCATGAACGAGCTGAGCCTGACAAACTCTGCTGTCGATTACCTCTTCTACTTGATATCAAAAATCCAATATTCTGAAAGAGCATATACATTTTTTAAAAGAATCCTTAAATCTGCAGATTTTGAGATTTTCAAACCTGTTTCTGATTTCATACATGGATGTTATTTGAACTTTGAAAAGCAGAAATAATAATAATAAAAAATGAAACTTGAAAAATGACTCTGTGTTATTATTATATTACATCAAATGCTTTGTAGTGTCTTTAAACATCCTGTGGATATGCCCCCGACAGAGGAACTTCCAGGGGAACATGTCCAGACATATGCTTTTTTTTGCTGTCCCCTTTAAGACCATGGTGAGCACTTGCAAGCCCCATATGCAAATGAGCCACACACACACATGTTACCATACCCAATAGGGCTCCAGGGTACAAAAAGGGTCTGCCAGATCCCGCCAGCACTGCAGGAACATGGCTAAGACTCAAAGGTGTTGAGAAAGTTTCAACAAATGGAGAAAGAAAGCCTCAAAGACGGCGAACATGGCTACATCCTCAAAGACGCGTTGAGCTAAAAACCCTCCAAGCATCGTTGAGAGGTGGGGATTCAGTAAACCACCTGTGCTGCTGAACAGGACTAGTGCAATGCCTTATTGGATGGATGATGGTGATCTATTGGAATGTGACTGCAACTGTCAGCAGAAAAAGATGTCTCAGATGAAAAGCTCTAACCAGACTGACGACATAGAACTTATGGATGAAACTACACAAACCGAAGAGACGTTCCTGAGCATACTGGTGAGTGTTAACATTGTAAATATCCTACTTGTCTAACGATATAGTATAATAAAGAGCCAAATTGGATTTTTAAAATAATATTGTTTTTTTATTTTGTCTACACAGGATCCAAAAATGGAGACAGAACAGTGATCCTGTTACATGAAAGAAGATCACATCTATATATTGTAAAAATAAAAAATGTAGAATCATTTAAATGAATCATTTAAATGTGTAGAATCATTTAAATGTGTGTGTTTTCTTCACTTGTTTGCTCATATGTAATTATTCTGTGAGGGAGAGATGTCTGGGCATGAAAAAATCCTACATAATATCTATTACTCACCCGGTGAAGTTGGTAGTTTTGGGGGCGTGAATGCCCTATTTCAGGCAGCAAGAAAACAGAGCAAAAAACTTAAGAAAACTGAGGTTTCCCAATGGCTTGCTGGTCAAGACGCTTACACACTACACAGACCTGCGAAAATTCATTTTAAAAGAAACAAAATCATCGTGTCTAATGTGGATTCGCAGTGGCAAAGTGATCTGGTGGATATGCAGCATCTCTCTAAGTACAACAAAGGTTATAAATATATTTTAACGGTTATTGATATCTTATCGAAATACGCTTGGGCTTTGGCTTTAAAAGACAAATCTGGCCGCGAGGTAGCCAGAGGGTTTAATGCTATCTTCAGCCAAAGTGGCCGGAAGCCTAATAAATTACAAACGGATCGTGGTCGTGAATTTCTAAACAAACCCGTAAGTAATCTATTAAAACAGCATGGGGTTTATCATTTTGTTACCAATAATGAAGTTAAGGCGGCTGTTGTTGAGAGGTTTAATCGCACTCTAAAATCAAAAATGTGGCGTTATTTTACGGCAAATAACACATTTACATATATTGATGCCCTATCTCTTTTTCTAAAGAGTTATAATCAAAGCTATCACCGCACTATTAAAGCAAAACCTGCAGATGTTAATGAGTCAAACAGTCTATCAGTATGGAAAACCGTTTATGGGGGCCTGGACCCTTCCAAAACAGAGCTTCCGCTCCTGAGAAAAGGAACACACGTCAGGGCTTCTAAAATCAAGGGTGTCTTTGCAAAGGGTTACGAGCAGAATTTCACCACAGAAGTCTTTATTGTGGACCAGGTCATCAGACGTGCCAAGAGACCGGTGTACCTGCTGAAAGATTATCACGGTGAGGAGGTCGTTGGAGTTTTTTATCCCGAAGAGTTACAAAAAGTTAATTTGAAAGAAGATCGCGTGTACAGGATTGAGAAAATCATAAGCACTAAAGGTCGGGGTAGGAGAAAGCAATGCCTAGTGAAATGGTTAGGCTGGCCTTCCCAGTTCAACAGTTGGGTCTCTGCGTCTGAAGTTGGTGAAGTTGTTTAGGACTACTGTGGGGAGAAAATGGGGCATGGTAGTTTTTATCTCACACTACCTAGCAACGCTAGTGCTAGAGCCTTCCCTAGGAACAGCATTTCGGGTTTTACCATCTCTTTAGCAAAACCTCTAGAGCTTGTTGGATCATGGGAGGTAGGTCTTGCCGAGATACACTACCCACATACCTGGGATAACGTGATTACCCACCCGCGGTTTGAAATTGTACAGGGAGAAAAGAAGTGGACCTTCTCATTGCCAAACGGGCATTATTCTAACATCCTGGAGCTGGTGGAAGCCATGAACGAACGCATTACATCACGCAGGAAAGGACCTGAAGTAGTCCTTAAGTATGAGCCTGTGAGCAGAAAGGTCCTATTAATACCAGAGGATGAGTATACCATAGAAGTCGGGTCGGAATTACAGTATTTATTAGGCTTTCACCCCGACGTTCCTGTCAAAGGGTCGGCATTCCCCGCAGACATTACAGGGGGTTTCAACACCTTATACGTTTACACGGATATCGTGGAACATCAGCTCGTGGGAGATTTCTATGTGCCACTGCTGCGTTGTGTGCCTGTGCAGGGGGAAAATAACGAGCATATCAACATCTGGTACGATAAACCTCACTACATACCTGTGAGCAAACACCACATCGACACCCTCACCGTCGAGATAAAGTCAGACCGGAACAAAAAGGTACTATTTCGCTTTGGAAAGGTGATTGTGAAGTTACACTTCCGACCGCAAAGAAACCTGAACCTTTAAAATGCCTATCGTGAAACCCTATGCCAATCCAGCCCTGTTGGTCGAATCTCCGCTCAGGAATGGCACCATCTGCGCCGTTACCTTCCTGGGAAACTGGCTCTGACTCGGCTCCCATGTCCTCCGCAACATCTGCTGAAAACAACCTTTCTTGGGAACCGAAACCTCCAGGTCTCTCGTATTCCGTATCAGGTCCGGAATCAGGAGAGGCTTCGTCATCAGAATAAGCCTCCGGCCAGGTGTCTTCCCATTGCAGGCTGTCCGTTGGTGATGCAGATCCATCATCCCCTGCATCACCTTCATCTGGATCCAAAGCCAAAGGAACCCCTGGGGCCGGAACCTGCCCCCCCCGGCTGAGGTGGGGGCTGATTAGCACCCGACCCCCCGGGTCAGATGGAGCCTTAGTTGCTACACTATCCCCCTCCTCAGGGCCCCTCCGAGGCCTTCCGCGAGGCCGAGGCTTACTCGGGTGGTTGCGGTGGAACCGCGCCACAATGTCCGGTGCATGGACATCACGAGCCGGCGTCCAAGAACGCTCTTCCGGCCCGCAGCCCTTCCAGTCAATCAGGTACTCCAACTTCCGGCACCGGATGCGCGCATCCAGGATGTCGTGTACTTCAAACTCCTCCTCCCCATCACGCATCACTGGAGGGGGTGGTGGCTGTGCCACATCTGGCCACCCCCTTTGCCGGGCGCAACAGCGACCGGTGGAGCACGGCATGAATCTTCATAGCCAGAGGCAACTGCAGTTTGAAAGCTACAGATCCCATCCTCGCCAGTACCTTGTAGGGCCCCACAAACCGTGCATCAAGTTTGCAGCAAGGCCTCTGCGTGGGCAAAAACTTGGTGGAGAGCCACACTCGATCCCCAACTTGAATCTCAGGTCCCGGCTGGCGGTGTTGATCCGCCGCCCTTTTGTAATCTGCTTTTGCTTGCTCCAATTGTTCTCGGAGCAAACTCTGCATTGCATTTAACTCTTGCAACCAGTCCTCCACAGCGGGAACATCCCCGGCGGTGTCTACCGGGGGGTAGAACCGCGGGTGGTATCCATAGTTAGCAAAGAAAGGAGTCTCTTTGGTGGATTCTTGCGTAGCGTTGTTGTATGCAAACTCCGCCAAAGACAACAACGACGCCCAGTTGTTTTGTTGGTAATTCACATAACATCACAGGTACTGTTCCAGAGTTGCATTAACTGTTTCGCGCTGCCCGTCCGTCTGGGGGGTGATGTGCCGAGGACATCCGGGCCTCAATCCCCAGGAGACGCTGGACCGCCTTCCAGAACTGCGATGTGAACTGGCTGCCGCGATCAGTCACCAAGCTCTGCGGCAGCCCATGGAGTCGAAACACATGTTGCACAAACAGATCCACAGTCTCTTTGGCTGTAGGGACCCCTACACACGGAACGAAGTGGCACAGCTTAGAAAAACAGTCTACAATGACTAGGATTGAAGTAAATCCTCGAGACTTGGGCAAATTCGTGATGAAATCCACTGAAATCATCTTCCAGGGGTTGCGGGGTGTAGGAAGCAGTTGGAGGAGGCCAGCTGGCTTACCCCCTTGCTTTTTAGCCCTCTGGCAGACCAGTCAGGTGTTTACATAAGTTTCAATGTCCCTCCGCACCTGCGGCCACCAGAATTCTCGCAACACCAGCTGTATGGTTTTGAACAGCCCGAAATGTCCTGCGGCCCGGCTGTCATGACATACAGTAACTTTAGAATGTCCTCTCTCTCAGGGCCGGGCGAAACATAGATCCGATCCCGCTGACATAACAGGTCGTTCTCGAGCTCAAAGGGGAACGTGAGTCCCTTATCCTTTAGTTCACGCACCCAAGAATCGTCCTTCTGGGGGGCTTTGATTCGATCACTCAAAGTCTTTTTCCCGAGCGAGTCGGGCTTGGGAGCAGGTTGAGCCGCCTCAGCCCTGCCTGTCGCTGCAAAGTTCTCAGCCTTCAGCAGCTGGGACTCGGAGGATCCTTCTCCCCCCCCCCTCGAGTATACTCCGGCTTCCTGGATAAGGCATCTGCTTGCTTCGTCTGAGCGGGTGTGACGAAGTGGATCCGGAAATTGAACCGCTCAAAGAACAGGGACCATCTTTGTTGTCTGTGGTTCAATTTCCGCTGAGTCTTTAGATGCTCCAAGTTACGGTGGTCCGTGTGCACTTCCACCGGAAACTTGGATCCCTCCAGAAGATGCCGCCAGACCTCAAAAGCCACTTTAATCGCCAATAGCTCCTTCTCCCGGATCACATAGTTCCTCTCTGGAGCAGTCAACTGCCGGGAGTAGTATGCACAGGGCAACAAGTCTTTTCCCTGGGGCTGTAGTAAGAAGGCCGCATCATTCCAGGCAACTTGGGAGGCCAATACACGAAACATGGAGATGTATTGTGCCAAAGTAATGTCCCGCTGAGACAGCTTGTCCAAGCGCCTCTCAGCCAACTCAGTGTTCACCGGGGGCCCCCAAGTAGCCTTAATGTCCTCCAAGAAGGCGTCGGCGGTGGTGACCGAGGCCGCATCAGCATTCAGCAGTGTGGTCCCCAAGGAAGCCACCGTCCCTTCCAGCAGGTTGTAAATAAACCCCACCTTGGCCCTTTCGGTGGTGAATTCTG
>JARBWK010000012.1:112637057-112649650 GCA_030556195.1 Anolis apletophallus | reverse complement strand
GCGCCGCTTCCCAGCGGAGGCCCCGCCCCCTGCCATCCCCACAACCACTCCACCTCCTTCCCCGGCATGGCCCGGCCCCCGCCATCCCCACAACCACTCCACCCCCTTCGCCCGGCCGGGTCCCACCCCTGCCATCCCCAACACCACTCCACCCCCTTCCCCCAGCCAGGCCCCACCCCACGCCCCCAGCGCGCGACAATTTCTCCAAAATAACTGCCGCCAAAACAAATCACCTCAGGACAGCATCCCACACACCACGGCCAGTCGGACTGCTGAGGACACACAGTGCCAAAAGGATAGGCTCCTTCAGCCTCGCCCACACTGGCCAAACCATGAAAACTAACCACTGGTAATCACCACAAACCCCTGACCACAGTACGACCAGCCACACAATCACACCAACAAAATCAACACAAAACACCGCACACTCCTTCAGACACTACAACTCTCACAACCACACTCGAGAAACACAATCCAAAAGACCAAGCCAGCACAAAATACTACACAACGCCAATATGCAGAAGATACACAACTATGTGCACAGAGCACATACATACCACTCACAGGACAAAAGACACTCACTTAACAAACACCACACCCACAACATGACAGCGACACAACTCACGATACTTACCTCTAGAGACCCACAACACAACAGACCCACAACACACACAACGCATACATACCACTGCTAAAAAGAAACCAGCACAGTATAACCAACGAACACACCCCACATACAGACCGTATATCCACAACACACTAACACTGCACACTCACAACAACAAACTACACACTCAACACCACCCACTCTTCTCCAAGCACCATCCCAAACACACACCACCAATCCTCCACTTTAGAAACACCACCCCCACAACATGACAGCCACAGAACTCGCGATGCCTACCTCTACAGACCCACTACACAACTCACACACAACACACACAACACGCACAACACATACATACCACTGCTAAACAGAAACCTGCACAGTACAACCAACACACCCCACATACACACCGTACATCCACACCACACTACCACTGCACACTCACAACAACAAACTACACACTCAACACCACACACTCTTCTCCAACTACCATCCCAAACACACACCACCAACCCTCCAATTTACAAACACCACACCCACAACATGACAGCCACACAACTCGCGATGCCTACCACTACAGACACTACCACTGCACACTCACAACAACAAACTAAGATATGCCGTTCCACTTCAGCCATCTCCAATTCCCAATCACACTAGCTTTTGCCATCACCATAAACAAGGCACAAGGACAAACACTACAAATCTGTGGCATAGACCTTGACACAGAATGCTTCTCCCACAGACAACTCTACGTAGCGTGCTCCAGAGTTGGGAAACCACAGAACCTCTACATCAACACAGCAGACGGAAAGACAAAAAACATTGTATATCCACAAGCTCAGCAAAACGCCAGCAACACCCCACACCGACAACTCCACAGGACTTCAACATCCCACCCACCAGAACAACCCACAACGACACAGCCATGCCCCCACCAAGACTGTAAGTAACATCATTTCCAACCCTTACATACTCAGACTTTCTCGCATCTCCTAAATAGGGCACAGCAACGCGTGCCGGGTACAGCAAGTAGTATATATAGGGAGACTTTATAGTATATTGAAATTATAAAATAATATTGCATTATATTATTTATTATATTATAATATTAATAATAAAATTATTATAAAATAATAATAAAAGCACTCTTTGACCTACCACCTGCTCCCTCGACCCGTACCCCTCCACGCTGATTCGAGCTTGCGAGGAGGGGTTACGAGGCCCTCTGTTGAAGATAGTCAACTGCTCCCTTGAGCAAGGAGCCTTTCCAGAGGAGTTAAAAGAGGCGGTGGTTAGTCCATTGCTGAAGAAGCCCGGGTTAGATCCCGCGGCTCTCTCCAATTACCGCCCAGTGTCCAACCTTCCGTACCTGGGCAAGGTAATTGAGAGGGCAGCAATGGACCAGCTGCAGACATTCCTGGATGATGCAACCTGGCTAGACCCCTTCCAGTCCAGCTTCCGTTCGGGCCATGGGACAGAGACCGTCCTGGTCTCCATCACAAACCTACTCCGTTGCCACTTGGACCGAGGCGGATTGGCGCTGCTCGTGTTATTGGACCTCACGGCAGCGTTTGATACTGTCGATTACCAACTTTTGACACACCGCCTGGCGGTGGCGGGGGTGAGGGGGACAGCCTTAAACTGGCTGTCCTCCTTCCTCCAAAACCGCCTGCAGCGAGTGAAGTGGTGAGGGGTGGTCTCCGAGGGCTCCACCTTACACTGTGGAGTCCCTCAGGGGGTCATTCTCTCCCTGCTGTTATTTAACACCTACATGCGACCACTCGCCCAATTGGTATGGAGTTTTAGGCTGGAATGTCATCAGTACGCTGATGACACCCAGCTCATTCTGAGGATGGACCCCGGGGTGGTCTCTGTACCCGATAATTTCCATCTCTGCCTAGAAGCCGTAACTGGATGGCTGTGAGCCAGTAAGTTGAAGGTGAACCCGGCGAAGACGGAGATCTTGTGGCTGGGCCGCCCGGAGGGGGTAGAGACCCAGCTGCCGACATTTGATGGTGTGGCCCTTTGTCCGCAACCGTCTGTAAAGAGCCTAGGGGTCCGGTTGGACGCCCAGCTATCTATGGAGGCGCAGATTGCCTGTGCCTGCAAGATAGCCTTTTACCATCTGCGTCAGGCAAGATGTCTGGCTCCTTACCTCTCCCGCTGCGACCTGGCCACGGTGATCCAAGCCACGGTCATCTCGAGGCTCGACTACTGTGATGCGCTGTACATTGGCCTACCCTTGTCAGCAATCTGGAAACGTAAGCTGGTGCAGAACGCTGCAGCGCGCCTGCTCTCAGGAGCCTCAAAATTTGACCACGTGACTCCACTCTTGCGCGAACTGCACTGGCTTCCGATTGAATTCCGGGTCGCCTTCAAGGTGTTAGTTCTAACTTTCAAGGCCTTATATGGTTTGGGGCCAGTGTACCTGAAGCAGCGGCTTACCCCTTATGTACCCAGGAGATCACTGCGTTCAGAGGGGCTCAATCTTCTGGATGTGCCAGGCATTAGGGTTTACAGACTGGCCAGCACGCGGCAGAGGGCGTTTGCCGTAGCAGCGCCAACCTTGTGGAACTCTCTCCCCGAAGAGACATGAGCTATCCCCGTGTACTGGTTGTGGGGGGTCGGGAGCAGGTGAGGGCTTTGCCCTCCTTTCTGCTAGAGATCCCTGTGTACAACTAGTGGGCCACTGTGTGACACAGAATGCTGGACTAGATGGGCTGAGGCCCGATTCAGCATGGCTCTTCTTATGTTCTTATGTTCTTATGTTCTAATGCCATTCCGCAGAGCTGTAAAGACCTGACTCTTTAGACAGGCATTTGCCATCTAAACCAATGCCGCACTACTCACCATCTTGCTGCGTCGCTGCCAGCATGCTCCTATTGCTGTTGTAGTTCTGCTGGTTGCATGTTTTAATTGGGGGGTTTTAAATGTTTTATTGCATTTTATGTGTTTTTATTTGTTTTATTCCTGTGAACCGCTCTGGGCGCCAGAGAGAGCGGTATATCAAACTGAATAAATAAATAAATAAATTAAAATAAAATAACATAAAATAAATAAATAAATAAAATAAAATAAAATAAAATTCAAGAAGACAAGGTGCAAACCAAGATGGAATGGCCCAATGGATCCAGCCCAGAGGATGGCAAAGCGGACCCAGCCGCCGCTGCAGCAGAGGAGAGCAGAACAGCAGGCGATCGGAGGCTGCAGGCCTCAGCCCGCTCTCGCCCCCAGCCGTTCCCCGTATTGGCATGGTCCTGCCTCAAAGCGGGGGCTGTCGCGGGCTGCACCAGGCCAGCGGGGGTTCCTTCCTGCCTTCTCGGGCGGCTCCGGAGTGCCCTCGCAATGGTGACCCTGGGCATGGAGGGTCGCGCGTCGGTGGAGTGAGGGAGGGCTTGAAGGTGGAGGCAGCACCAGCTCCGGGCTCTCCTCCTCCTCCTGCCTCCGGCATGGAGAGGCACCGGAGGGCCAGCATGGGAACGTCTGCCGGCGGCGTGATGGGGAGGAGCCTTTGGATGACTTCCTGTAGCCCCGGATGGGTTGGCTGAAGCATTCTGGGAACCGTAGTTTCCTGACTCCTATGGCTTCCAGAATGTCTCAGCCAGCTCATCCGGGTCTACAGGAAGTCGTCCAAAGGCTCCTCCCCGCCACGACGCCAGCACTAACGCTCCCACACTGGCTGTCCGGAGCATCTCCATGCCGGAGGCATGAGGAAGAGGTGGAGAGTCTGGGGCACTCCAAAGCCGCCGCAATGGAATGGTGGCAGCGGCACCACTTCCTCTTGGCCCCGCCCCCAACGCCCTGTCCCGGGCCAGACAGAATTGGCTGCCGGGCCGGATGCGGGGCGCGGGCCGTAGGTTGCCCACCCCTGCAGTAAGGCCATAAATCTTCTTATAGACAATGGGAGCAAATGAGAAGGCTAATTAGTTTGCTGCTGACATCATGGCTTTATGGTGCATGCTCACAGCAATAAAATATGCCATTATTTATTTATTTATTTATTTATTTATTGGGCTTCTAGGCCGCCACTCCCGGGAGGCTCGGGTCGGCACACAACAAATAAAGTGTACAATAAAAACACATTAAAATAGAACGACAATAAAACATGGAATAAAACATCAGATTAAAATACAATGTGCTGTACAGAGTACAGAGCACGGCAAAGTGCGGTGAAGCAACAACATCAGCGAGCTATGCATACAGGCATCTAAAGACCGAATGCCTGCTGAAAAAGGAACGTTTTGCATGCCCGTCTGAAAGGCAAGAGGTCTTGGAGAGCTCGGGTCTCAGCTGGGAAAGCGTTCCATAATGTAGGAGCGATTAGAGAACGCTCTCCTCCGGGTGACAGTTAGCCTAAGTAACTTCGCAGATGGAATGACCAGCAAGTTAGTGTTTTCTGACCGTAGTGATCTCATAGGGCAATATGGGGAAAGATGGTCCCTCAGGTACGCTGGCCCCAGGCCGTGTAAGGCCTTAAAGGTGAGCACCAGCACTTTGAAGGTGATCCGGTGCTCAATTGGGAGCCAGTGCAGATCCTGCAAAACAGGGGTTATGTGACAACCTGCTGGAGAGCCAGACAGGAGTCGGCCGGCAGTGTTCTGCACCAGCTTGAGCTTCCGGGTCACAAAGACAGGGGCAAAGACAGGGAGAACATTTTTGGGGACGAAAATAAAATTTTCTTTAAAACAGAGGCTGGGCCATTTGTTTGTAAAGCTCATTGTACGTTTATCTGATCCATAAACTCACTACAATGGAGATCTCCTGTTTCTAATAGCTATGTTGGGACTTGGATACTATTATTATCGGTTGGCTGTCCAGCAGATGGAAAACAGACCTGGATAATTTCCTCACTGAACTTCATTTTGTTAGTTTTGGCCCATCTCTCTAATGTGTACAGATCATTTTGGATTCCCCTCCTGTCTTCCGGAGTATTGGCTATCCCTCCCAAAAGGAGCAATACACAATGCCTGAGCTGCAATCTCTCCCCTGTTCTTGTGGATTCTGGGAATTTCTTCTACTCCAAGAATGACTACAGCTACACGTTTGTCATTTGCTCAGGATGCAAATCAAGACCTAAGCCTGGTCCAGCATCCAAACTGGGAGGGATAGCCAATACTCCAGAAGACCGGAGCAGGATTTAAAACGATCTGAACACATTAGAGAGATGGGCCCAAACTAACAAAATGAAGTTCAGCAGGGACAAATGCAAGAGACTCCACTTAGGCAGAAAAAATGAAATGCAAAGATACAGAACGGGGGACGATGCCTGCCTCGAGAGCAGGATGTGGGGAAAAGATCTTGGAGTCCTTGTGGGGAGGAGGGTAAACATGTGACAACAATGTGATGCTGCAGCTAAAAAAGCCAATGGGATTTTGGCCTGCATAAATAGAAGTCTAGTGTCTAGATCCAGGGAAGTCATGCTCCTCATGTTCTATTTTACCATGGTCATACTACACCTAGAATCACACTGTGTCCAATTCTGGGCACCACAATTGAAGGGAGATGTTGACTCTAAGCTGGAATGTGTCCAGAGAAGGGCAACTAAAATGATCAAGGGTCTGGAGAACAAGCCCCATGGGGAGCGATTTAAAGAGCTGGGCATGTTGAGCCTGCAGAAGAGAAGACCAAGAGGAGACATGACGAGGGCCATGTATAAATATGTGAGGGGAAGTCCAAGGGAGGAGGGAGCAAGCTTGTTTTTTGCTGCCCTTGAGACAGGGACGAGGAGCAATGGCTTCAAACTTCTGGAAAGGAGATTCCACCTGAATATGAGGAAGAATGTTCTAACTGTGAGAGCTGTTCAGCAGTGGAACTCTCTATCCCGAAGTGCATTGAAGGCTCCTTCTATGGAAGCTTTTATACAGAGGCTGGATGGCCATCTGTTGGGGGTGCTTTGAACGTGATTGTCCTCTTATGGCACAAAAGTGGTATCAAACTGCATTAATTATATAGTGTAGATACACCCTGAATCGCCTGGACTTTTATTACTTTGCAGCGCTTCTCCTTCACTCCCGCCTTGCCCACCAACCATGTCTGTTTTTAGCCGCTTTGCCAATTTCCCTTTCCAGTACATTCCAAGAAGTTCAGTGGACCAGCTGAATGTCTATAACACCTCCATACATGCTGATTCTTTCGCACCTTTTCCATCTTCTTTTGCATCTTTTCCTTTGGCGTCTGGCTTCTTTGCTTCTAAAATACAGAATATGTTTCCCATCAGTACTAAAATTGATGTAAGACAGCAAAGATAAACAAATAACATGCCTTATATACAAAGCATGCGTCTAGTTAAGTCTTTACGGAAAGAGGCATCTTAGATTTTGGTTATTCTGGGCAGGAAAGGTATATACGGTAGACCAGTCTTTCTCAACCAGTGTGCCGTGGCACACTAGTGTGCCGTGACAGACCTCCTGCTGTGCCGCGAGAAAAGCTCTCTGCCCCCCTTCCTCCCCCCCTCCTGCTGAACTCCTGCTGCTTGGGGGAGGAGGAGGAAGGGCCGGGCAGTGGCGAAGAAAAAGAAGAAGGGACCGGGGCGCCGCCTCCTTCGGCCTCCAATCCGCCATGACTCTCGCCCCTCGCTCGCTGAAGCCGCGTGGAGGAGGAGCCCTGCCCACTGAAGCCCGTTCACCGCTCATGCTCCTCCTCTGTAGGAGAGCTGAAGCTGGGGGGAGGGGGCGGGGCATGGCGCGGCCTGTAGGTGAGCTGAAGCTGGGGGGAGGGGGAGGGGCATGGTGCGGCCTGGCTCTGCCCCCTCCCCCGGATTCGGCACTCCCAGCAGCTGCTCCAGCCTTGAGGGGACAGTGCCAAGCCAGCATTGTGCTGGCTCTGGCACCGCTGGCTTGGCACTGCCCCCTCAAGGCTGGAGCAGCTGCTGGGAGAGGTGAAGCCAGGGGTAGGGGGTGGGGCATGGTGCAGCCTGGCTCCGCCCCCTCCCTGGCTTTGGCACTCTCAGCAGCTGCTCCCAGCAGGCCGAGCCAGCTGATTCACCACTTAATAATAGTATAGCCTGTTGTAGCCCACAATGTTGTAGTTTCTTTGGAGACCTTGCCCAAGGCCTTCCTGAAATCCAGACCTGCTTCATCCACATCCTTCTTCCTCCGGATTTGAGAATCAATTCACTTATTGTACGTCCTGTCCTAACTCTCGGGGCTAATCCTATCCTTTTCCCTCTTAATTTCGGATTGACATTCTCATATGTTGCTACCAGGGATGTAACTATGATGGGAGCAACAAAATGGGGACATTAAGACAAATAAGATTTTTGACATTACCTCCAATGAAATGGTTCTTCAATTGATAGGCAGCGTTTGTGGACAAAGTTGGCAAAAACAAATGTGGACAGGCGGCTGCTATTTTTATTATATCAGCTATACTCGGGGACTGAACTAAGAGTGCGGCTAGGCCTGTCAGGCTTGCTGTCAGACAATATTAAAGTAAGAAAGGGAGTTAGGCAGGGTTGCCTGTTGGCACCTTTTTTGTTTAATTTTTATGTCAACAATTTAGTTACCGACTTGAGTTCTCCAAATCACTTCCCACCAGCAGGGGGTAATAGGAAAATTCAAACCCTACTCTATGCTGATGATATGGTTCTCCTGTCAACAACACAAATAGGTCTTAGAAGACTTTTACATCACTGAGCAGAATTTTTAATAAAGAAAAATTGAGTATTAATTATTCCAAAACCAAAGTAATAGTATTTTGCAAAAGGAAGCAAGTCCACAAATGGCAACTAAACTGCCATCAAATAGAACAGTGCCATAGTTTTAAATATATGGGAATACATTTTTCTTATAATGGTAGCTGGAAGAGTCATATAGAGGCAGCCAAGATAGCAGCAGGGAGGGCAGCAAAATCAATCCTAACCTTTGGGAAGACAAAAGGGGGTGATTTGGTATGCCCTTCAATCAAAATCTTTAATGACAAACTCTTACCCCAGCTGTCATATGGTGCAGAACTATGGGGTCAGGGAAATATAAAAGGTATGGAGGGGATACAGAATAAGTTTGTCAGAGCCCTTTTAGCACTTCCCTCTGGGACACCATCCGCATTGTTAAGATTAGAAACAGACATGCCTTCAATTAAGGCCAGAATCCACAAACTCAGTATCCTATATGGGAAAAGAGTTATGGGAATGGAGGAAGAGAGCATGACTAAGCAATGTATGATAGAACAACAAAAGTGGAGCGGCTGGACCCAATATTGCTCGTCTTTGCTACACCAGTATTTTGACGGATCAATAACAACACAAATGAAACTGGATAAGAAGACCATTGGGGATAAAATAATGGATGTGGATGTGATCGAGAACATGAGGGATAGTCTAAAGCAGAAATTTTCCACCTGGTATCCCCTATTTAAGAGTGATTAATACCGCCCAGATTACTTGCAAGAATTAACCGTGGTGACCCTCAGGAAAGCCTTTACAGCCTTGCGGTTTCAGACAATGCCTTCAGCCTGGTTGGAGGGAAGATATAGATTGAGGATCTAACACATTACTTACTACATTGCCCTCTGTATAAGGATCCCAGAAAGAAGGGCTTCTGGAGGATAGGGTGGCTTGGCAGCAGACAGCAGTGCTTAAGGATTTGCTAGCAGACTACTCTAAAGATATTTATTTTATTTATTTATTTATTTATTTTTTATTTGTTGGAATTCTAGGCCGCCACTCCCGGAGTGGTTCGGGGCAGCTCACAACACAACAGAAACACAGCAGAAAGCATTAAAACACTAAAATTTAAACAAAAGGCCAATATAACAGTGGCGCTGAGCATAGCGCAACAGTATTTGACTGGACTGTTCAAATAGTTGGGCCTAGGTTACAAAGGCCTGCCGGAACAACCAGGTTTTACAGGCTTTGCGAAAAGCCAAGATGTCACGGAGAGACCTGATTTCCGGCGGCAGGGAATTCCAGAGTGTGGGGGCTACGATGGAAAAAGCACTTCTCCTTGTTGAAGTGAGGCGATAGGTTTTTGCACTTGGGATAAGGAGAAGATCCTGGTCTTCTGATCCCAGTGAACTCATGGGACAATATGGGGTAAGGCAGTGCTTAAGGATTTAAGCACGGCCCTCAGGTACACTGGCCCCAGACCATACACGGCCTTGAAGGTCAAAACCAACACTTTGAAGGTGATCCGGAATTCAACCGATAGCCAGTGCAGTTCCTGCAGAATGGGCGTGATGTGATGGCTCACCGGTGTGCCTGTAAGCAACTGGGCTGCAGCGTTCTGCACCAGCTTAAACTTCCGGATCACCGACAGAGGTAGGCCAATGTAAAGCGCGTTATAGTACTCTAATCTTGAGATGATCGTTGCTTGGATCACCGAGGCCATATCGCAACGGGACAGGTAGGGGGCCAACTTCCGAGTTTGGCGGCGATGGAAAAACGCAACCCGGTTGACCATAGAGACCTGAGTTTCCATGGAGAGCCGGGAGTCCAGGTGGACACCAAGGCTTTGTACTAATGATGACGGGCATAAGGCCACGCCGTCCAGGGTCGGAAGCTGGGGATCCCCACTGCCCGGGTGACCTAGCCAAAGGATCTCCGTCTTTGCTGGATTCACCTTCAACCTACTGACTTGCAGCCATCCAGTAATGGCTTCGAGGCAAAGATGGAAATTATCGGGTACTGAGTCGGGCTGGCCCTCCATTCTCAGAACGAGCTGAGTGTCATCAGCGTACTGATGACACTCAAGCCCAAAGCTGCGTATCAGCTGGGCAAGTGGTCGCATGTAGATGTTAAATAATAGAGGGGAGAGAATGGCCCCCTGGGAAACCCCACAATTAAGGGGGGAACCCCCAGCAACCACCTCACCCCTCCTCACTCGCTGAGTCCGGTTCCGGAGAAAGGAGGACAGCCAATTCAGAGCCTCACCCCGGCCCCGGCAAGGCGGTGGGTCAAAAGATCGTAATCGACAGTATCAAACGCTGCTGTGAGGTCCAATAACACAAGCAGCGCCGATCCACCTTGATCCAGGTGACAGCACAGCTGATCTGTCATGGAAACAAGAACCGTCTCAGTCCCATGCCCCAAATGGAAGCCGGACTGGAAGGGGTCAAGCCAAGTTGCATCATCTAGGAAAGCCTGCAGCTGCTCCATTGCTGCCCTCTCTACTACCTTGCCCAGGTAGGGTAAATTCGACACTGGGCGGTAGTTGGAAGTGACCGTTGGATCTAAACTCAGCTTCTTCGGCAATGTAGAGACCACGGCCTCTTTTAATCCCTCTGGAAACACTCCTTGCTCAAGGGAGGTATTGATGATATTCAACAGAGGGTCACGTAGCCCTTTGTAGCTGAGCTACAGTACATCTCGAGCCGATAAGCAGCCAGGGAAAGGCAGACACGGGGCAACTCCCGTGTGTCCAGATGCCAGTGTTAATTGGGCTTACATTCCAATCCAATCCAATGCGGGAGCCTTGAGAAAGACCAGCCGGAGGACTGTTTTGGGAACCCGTTTCGACGCACTGGTACGTCGTAACTTCAAAGCCTTTGAGGCCTATAAGAATGGAGGCTGAGAGATGTGTAGTATCTCTCGTCAACTTTTGAATTCCTGCTTTCAAGAACTGTGCTTGGGCTATTGGGCCTTCCTGTTATTGAACTCTATTTGCCAAGCTTTGTGCCAAGACTCTTTGTGGAATAGGCCATTGGGGCCTCAAGACTTTAACCTTTTGTTCCTGTTTGCTTTTGGACTATTACTTACAATACTGGGTACTTGGAAGCATCAGAGGACTATATCTCTATTTTCTTTGCTCTATCCATTTATTCTAAAAAAAGTATTTAACCGTGGCCGGTCTCAAGTGGTTTACTGAGGGGTCTTTTAGGTCTACGGTGCAACACCCTTCCAGGCTGGCTTTCACCAGCCAGGAAGGGCACGGATCGAGGGAGCATGTGGTTGCACAAGCTGCAGTAACAATCCTATCAACAGCTTCTGCGTCCAGTGGTTGGAACCGGACGAAGGTGAGCCCAGCGGAGGGCCACGGAGTCTCAAGTTCACTTATTGTATCAATCGTGGCAGGGAGGTCCCGGCAGAGGGTCGCAATCTTGTCTGCAAAGTAGCTCTGGAAAGCCTCGGCAGTGAGGGCCTGATCATCATTTATTGGGACGGTAGGGACCGTCGTCAAGGAACGAATTATTCTGAATAACTGCGCCGGGCGTGAGCTCGCAGACACTATCAAGGAAGCGTAGTAGGAATTTTTATAACAATAAAGATATAACAATAAAAGTTGCCACTTTTGCAGTGGCAGCTCAAAATATCCGTGCAAAACTAGTAAAATCCTTAGTGAAGGATGGGAAATAGCACAGGATGATACAGTGCGTTGTAGACTTGACTGGAATTTAAAGAGTCGGTTTTAATGAGTTTTAATATTTGTACTGAAGTTTTATATTGTGATGTGTACTTTGGATGTCACTAATATGTGCGCTTAATTTGTCATGGCCTATGGCTAGGACAATAAAACTTATTCATTCAATTGACATTGCTCACTGCTCTGCGCCTAACCTGAAAATTCCCTTTAGTGAATCTCTGAGAAGCGGCAGCTTGACCCAGCAAGGAAACAACAGGCTTACCGAGTTGTTTAGTAAGCGCCCTTTCACACAGCCATATAACCCAGAATATCAAGGCAGAAAATCCCACAATCTCTGTTTTGAACTGGGTTATCTGAATCCACACTGCCAGATAATCCAGTTCAAAGAAGATAATGTGGGATTTTATTCAGCGGTGTGTAAGTGGCCTAAGATTTCAAAGCTTAAGCACAGGGTGATGTAGTAGGGAGGGGAAACTGGTTGACACAGTAAGGCAGGGGTGGGCAATTATTTTTTCCAAGGGGCCACACGAGAGCCAAAAAATATTATGGAGGGCCGCACCTAAAGGCGGAACAACATTCTAATCTACATAATGTATTTATTTATTTACTATATTTACTATATATTACACATCATTAATATTAACATATTAATATATCAAGAAATATTCATATATTATTAGTATTAA